>PVKE010000501.1:0-140798 GCA_004027555.1 Craseonycteris thonglongyai | reverse complement strand
CCTGGGCCCAATCTGTAGCCTGTCCACACTTTGGTTGCTCCAGCAGTTGTGTGAGTGTGAATAGTGCCTGTGTGGATTAAATGAAATCAGGTGTGAGAGTGCTTCAGCCAGCATCTGGACCTGGCAGCTTTCAGAAAATGTGAGCAGAGATCCTGCCACAAAGATGTTCACAGCTCAGCTGAGCGAGCTGCCAGAATGGGGGTCGAGAATATTGAACTGGCGGTTTGTCAGTGCAGAACACAGGCAAATTGGACTCTCTCCCTCCAGATCTTCTCCTGGTCTTTGAAAACCTTCTTTTAGGGAGACCAGAGGAAGCTCTGGCACTGGTATTTGTTGAGTGGGCAGGAGGCAGGGTCGTTCATCTTTCTTGGTCCATCTTTCCTCTTAGGAATGTTTGTGTCCTGACCTTGCTTTCACCCCCTGGGTTGTCTGTCTCTCACTGCAGGTCAGGGTGGGAGCATTCCAGTTCAGTTCCACTCCTCGCCTGGAATTTCCCCTGGACTCATTGTCGACCCAACAGGAAGTGAAGGCAAGGCTCAAGAGGATGGTTTTCAAGTATGTATGCTCAGATACTGCCATGGTTAGGATGCAGCTAGCTGCTCTGACAGTTGCTCGTGAAGGGTTTGGCCCTGCTGTGGGCTTCCCAGAGAGGGTTGTGGGCCTCGAGAAGCCGAGGTGTGCTCGGTGCGTAGAGCATTCCTTTCTCAAAGCTGCCCTTTATTACATGGTGTCCTGGGTGGGAACTTAACTGCAAGTTTTTTAAAAAGTGTTTGCTGTTATTGTGTATAGTTGTCAGTTACCTGGGAACGCTAGTGAAGGTCAGGACTGGAGTTGGGAGCAGGGGATGATGGGAAGAACACTGGGTCTTTCTCCCAGTTCTGTTGCTGGTGACCACGGCAGCTTGGTAGTTAGCCAGTTCTTGACACCTCCTTTGTGTGGTCTATCTAAAAAGAGGAAGTGCTCCTCTGTTATTGAGAGTGCTTTAAAAATGATTAGTTGCTTGTGTGCATATATGTACATATACATACATATATGTACATACATACACATACCCTATGAATGTATTAATATGTTGTGGGGTTGTAGCTATTCACATTGTAAGTAAGCTGGTGTGTGTGCATGTATGTATATACGTGTTTCTTATGTAAATATGTGTGTGTGCATTATATACACATTAACATATACATCTCTGTGTGTGAATGTGTTGCACACTCATACATATATAGACAACACACACATAATCTTCACGGACCCTCCCAGAGAGTGTCTTTAACTTGCCACTCTTCTCTCTGCTCCCTCTAGTGCTCTTGTTCACTGAAGTCAGGGTTCCCAACCATTTTAGGCTGTCACCTCCCATTTCAAAGGCCCTGACCCTGAGGTCCCTTTTCCAGTTATAGGCCTCTGTGGGTCCAGCAATGCTCTTGATAAACCCGAATTCCCTCATGGGGCATAGCAGGAATTTTGAGGGTCCTCTAGGCCCCAGGGACCCCTAGTGCCTCTCAGGCTATTGATCCTAGCCCTTTCCTCTGTCCATGGGTGCCCTGAACAGAATGAGGGGCAGGTCAGGTACAAAGGGGGAAAGCACATTAATAAATTCTTTTAAAACTATACTGGCATTTCCTTTTTCCCTTGGAGCCTTGGAGCCTTCAGGGCCCCAAGAATGGTCGCGTGTAGAGTCAAGTCGCATCCCTGCTCCCATACTTGGGTCCACTCACACAGAGCAGTACTTGTCACTTGTCACAGTGAGATCTTAGAGGCACCTGGATGAGAACTGCCAAGCGACTGTGTTAACATGCAGGGGTTGGGGCTTCCTCGTAGAGGTACTGGATCACTGTCGGCCAGTGCTACTCGGCACCTGCCCTTTTCAAAGGTCCCTCCCCACTGCCCCAGCTGCCCTCGGGGCAGCTGTAGTACATGCTAGTACATGGTAGACTGTAGTACATGCTAATGTGTTTAACAGCTTTATTGTGATATGATTTAAATACTATAAGGTCCACCCATTTCATATGTACAATCAAGTGCTTCTGAGTGTATTTTCAAAATTATGTAACTACTACCATAATCTAATTGTAGAACATTTTCGTTATCCCTAAAAGAATTCTTGTAACTAGACATTTCTTCAGAAAAGATATTAATATGTAAATGTCCAATAAGCACAAGAAAAGATGCTTGACATCATCAGTCATTAAGGAAATGCAAATCAAAACCATAATGAGATTCCACTTCATCCCCCTAGAAAGGCTAAAATAAAAGACAGACAGTGACAAATACTGACAGGGTTGCGGAGGAATTGGAACCTTCAGATACTGTTGGTGAAATGATTTGGCCCTACTTTCTTTTGAAAAATGAAGGCAATTGCAGCAAATTGATTCAAAACGGCACTTAGAGATCAAGTCTCTGTTCCACTTCTTTATTTGATGGAGGAGGATACTGAGGTGGAGATGGAGCAGGTGACTTGGCCCAGAGCACCATCACACTGCTGGTCCACTCGGCCCCCACCCCAGCTGTCCTGCCCCCACCTGCTTTGATAGTTGCTTGAGCCTCTTCTCAGCTGTGTTGAAACTCATCACAAAGGGAGAGTATTATTCGTGACATGTGAAACCCAGAGACACATTAGGAACGTGCTAGATGAGGACACTCAGGGTGGAGAGTGAAGCCTCTTGATGTGTCTGAACAAGGTCACCTCCTCTTTGGGGGATGTGTATGGCTGGCACTTGTGTATCCTAGGATGACTGTAAAACACAACAAACAAGGCCAAGGGGCAGTGATGAACTTTTTGGCCACAGCGGCAGGGTTACTGAGGACTCTCAACATTAAGGCTCTGTCATGAATCAGAACAGAGGAATGTTGGGCGAATGGGAGTGATGACCTCCCCAGGGCTCTTGACCCGTTTTCTACAGTGAAGTTTTACATGCTGGGCTGATGCAAACAGCTTTACCTAAAACCCAGGACACTTGCTTTTCTGGATCCAGGCCATTTCCTAAAAATGTGTTTTGAGGTGGCTAAGAAAGTACTCTGACAATTACCTTATTGCTACTTTACAACAAAAAGTTTTTAAAAATTATAACCAAGCCTTCCAGTATCGCGCCCCGTAATAATAAAAAATCAGGTAAAACGTGGCCAGCAATTGGCTCCAAATATCCACAACGCTAGCCAGCGGCTGTGCAAGCTCACTGAGTCATCTTGTTAATCTCACAGTGACACAGCTGTGCGTTTTCTGTGGTTGAGATCTTTGAGACCCCATCTCCTGCTTTATCCGCGTTTTACGGTATATAGACAGTGCCACAGAAATAGCCTCGCCACTGTACCTTAGCACAAAGCCTCTCGGAGCCTTCTCTGGCCTCTCTCAAGCCACGTTAACATTTAAACATAGCTTTAGAATAGTTCTAATTACAAAGCTTTTTTTTTTGCTTTTTAAGTTTAATGTCATTTGTTTGATGTGTGTATTTTTGCATAAAGCTGCATTATTTTTTATGTTGATCCTTTTTAATGGCTATATAGCAATCCAAATGCATTGAACTATCACAATATATTAAATCATTCCCCATAAAGGACACATTCAGGTTGAAATTCCAGGATTATTGTTTATTGCTTAACAACAACAACAAAAAAGCTGTCACCAACATTCCTATCACCATAGTGAGTTTTTTGATGACGTATGTTTTTGAAATCTGTTCTACAGGCTGTGTGCACTGGGTGGGGGAGGGGAGGCTGGTTTTTCCTGTAGATTCTCAGGCTTGGTGGTCACACAACCTACCAGTATAGACTTTCTGAGACTGGGATCTGAGAACCTACATTATTTTCTTCTGAGGGATTTTCACACTCACTGGAATATAAGACTAACTCAAAGGACAAACTTCTTAGAAATGGCTTCTCGTTGGTTCGTTGTGATCATTAGCACTGACAGAGTGCTCACTAGGAGCTCAGAGGCCCTGGGGAGAGCCTTTAGTCCCCAGGCAGGACTATTCCTTTCCCTCCTTTAACAGGGAGGGAAACTGAGTCCCAGGTTAAATAACTTTTTCAAGTTTATGCGGCTAATTATCACAGGACTAATATTCCAGCCTCACAGAATTCAGAGCCCTTGTTCTTAATCACTTGATTACACTGATGGCAAAATATTTAACTTCCAGGCCCCATTCCAAAAAAATTAAAAATAAAAATAAATAAATAAAAAGCTCATACTTGGCCTTCATAACTCCCCCAAGACAGTAGTCAATCTGGGAACCTTCACTTTCAACTTAGTTTAGTCCCGTGAGAGACATTAGAAAAATCTTGGTGAAACTCTGGCCTTAGCCTGATGTGTCTGGAGCCAGACCCTGAGCTCTGAACAGACATGGAGATAGAAACGCCTCGCAGGGTAAGGAAAGTGGAGGCAGCAGGGTTTCCTGATTTCCCAGAGTTCAAGCCATTCCTTGTCTCACCTGACCTTGATCAGAAGCCAGCTGTGTTCCAATGGGAAAGGTGGGGAGGTAGAGAGGGAGGGTGTGCTGAGTGGTATGAAGGGAGGACACCGAACAGGCAGGTGGAATTGGGGACTTGGGCTCTCATGTCCTGAAATTTCATTTCACTTTAACCACAACCAGGAGGCTGGTGGGACGCACTACCAAGAACATGAAGGCACAGGAAGCGCCATGGTCACAGGCGTGCTATGGCAGTTGATGAGAAGAGTTTTGTAACCATTTAGGTAGAACCATAGCGAGCAGGTATCAGCAAACTCTTTCAGTTAGAAAGCCTCAGAGTCAATATTTCAAGCTCTGTAGGCCATGTGGTCTCTGCATTGACGCTATATAACTGAATGGGCGAGGCTGTTTCTCAGTGAAACTGTCTATAAAACCGGCTGAAGGCCAGACTTGGCCCACAGACCTCTGGAGAGGAAAGACCATTGAGTTTGCAATCAGCATGACTAGGTTTAAACTCTAGTTCTGACTTCCGATAGCTGGGTGAGAGGCAGGTGACTTGACTGGTTATGTGATGTTCTAAGACCTTGGGCTCTGGAAGTGGAGGGTTTGGGGTTCAAGTCCTGCTTCCACCACTCATGAACTGTGTGACCTTAGAGGAGTTCAGAGAAAGGCCTTATCTGTCCTAGAGAGCTGTGAGAATCATAGGACCTAAGCATCTTTATGCCACTGACACCTTGACTTTAGCCCAGTGAGACTAGACTGACCATACGTACCATGCGAAATGGGACAGCACCATTGTCTTCTGTCCATTTAAAATGGCACGTCTATTAATTAGCCCACTTGCAAGCTAAGCTCTGCTCACCAGTGTCTTTGCTTACCCCCCTTCCTCTGATTGGCACGGCTTTCTTTTCCTTGTCCGGTGAGTCTCTGAGACCCTGTTCACTTTCCCCTCTGAAATCTCTTCCCTGATAGTTCCTCTCCTCAATGACGCCTCTTCCTCAGAACTCTTCTTTTTTTGTCCTCTCATTGATATTATTTGCTTGTAGGTCCTATTTCTTCAAGTAAACTGACTAGGTGAGATTATATGATGCTCTTCCCTTTCACTATCTTCCATCTGGGGGTCCACAGAACATACTCTAGTGGGTCTGAAATAGTAAGTGGCTTTTTCATTGACACAGGTGCTGGTATATAGTAGACTAAAAGCCTTAAATCTAGGAATTGTCCACCTCTGTTGACATTTATGAACTCAATGGAGCCTCTCCAAAGAGAATTGCCCTTTAAGAGCTCACTGATGACAGCAAGCAATCACAGTGAAGACTCTTCTAGGCCTGGTCCATAAATCCTTCCCAGGCACACACTTCCTCACCTCTCTGCTGAATGCAGAGGACTTTGAGGACTGAGAAGAAGGCAGGACCACACATGAAAGGAGCCTGGATCGTAGAGCAGCTGCTTGCAGGAGAGCAAAACAGGAGCGATGCCTGAGCAGGAGACCCATGTCAGACTTGAGCGAGAAATCAACACTTTCACTGTTCAGTCAAAAAAAATGCATACACATTCGTCCATGCATGTGCATATGCATACACGCATACACACACACACACACACACACATAACACAACGCCCCTGTCTCATGTCAGTTGGACGTTCTTCCATTAGATGACAACCATAGGCTCTTCTGAGAAGGCCGAGGGCTACAATATTGCCTTAATCAATACTCAGAGTGCAACGAGTATAAATGTGCCCGCCCCTCACCCCAATCTATAACCTGTGATTTGTCATTGTATCAGAATGATGATTGTCAGGGTCTTCTCTGTGCGTACTGTTAACCACAGTGACACTACAGCTTGCACGGTGTTGCTCAGGTTTGGATGTGTCATTCACTGGCCTTAAGCCCATTCTAACAGTCTTTGTTTTCTGCTTAGTGGACACTGAGAGCCAACAGTCCTCCCTCTGAGAACACCTGCATGAGCTTCCCTATCACAAGATTTAGTAGAGATGCTGCCCTGGGATTTCTAGTTCAGTCACCAGTCCCTATAACGGGGCTGTAAGGTTAGAGAATCTTAGCATCCTGATGCGATGGGACCACCACATCTGATCTGGAAGCCCTGATCTGGAAGCAAACAGTTCAGCCTTCCAGCACCCAACCCTGAACTTGGAAGTGGGCCAGAAAGGCCTGATTACAGAAAGGACCCCCATTGGACCCTGGCAACAAAACCCTGCCCTTCATATTCATGGATTCTTCCTAAGCTTCATTATCTGCTCTTCCAGCCCAAGGAGATGTTGGACCGTAACAGGAAGGAAGTGATACAGGATTGGGAAGATGGGAGGTGGGTGCTAGACAAATGATCAGAGTCGCCAGCCCAGAGCCATCCCTAGGGGAGAGAAAGTAAAAACACACAGAGAACGATGTTATTACATAAACAGAGCTGTGCAGGGTGCATCGTATGTTCACAGGAAATGTTAATTAACTTCCATTCTTCATTGTTGTGGTTTAGATGGTAAGAAAGTGCACCTGTCATGGGTGGGATTGTCACTTGGAGCCTCTGTCAGGAGAGTGGCCGTCAGGGCTGTGGAGGAGTCTGCTGCTTCAGGCTGTCTCCCGGCTGCACCCTCTGGATCACTAATTCTTACTTTCTGCTTTCCTCCTGGGGGAGCTCAGAGGAGGGCGCACAGAGACAGGCCTTGCTCTGAAGTACCTTCTGCGCAAGGGGTTTCCTGGGGGCAGAAATGCTTCGGTGCCCCAGGTACTCGTCATCGTCACAGACGGGAGGTCGCAAGGGCATGTGGCACTGCCAGCCAAGCAGCTGCAGGGAAGAGGCATCACTGTGTTTGCCGTGGGGGTCCGCTTTCCCAGGTAAGAGGCTCAGTCACCCTGGGTCAGCCTTCTGGGGCAGCCAGGAGACCGTGGTGCGGCTGAGACGTCACAGCCACGGGAAGGGATGGGAGCTGGGAAAAGCGTCCTGGTCCTTCCAGAATCTGCCTTTTCTTCGCTTGTTATATTGTGGCTGGCACACAGAAAGCTGAGGCTGGAAGCCTATGAGAATCTTTCATTTGGTCTGAACACTTATTTCTGTGGCCAGAAACTCAAATTTACCAGGAAAGAAGTGGAAATTCATGGACTCATCTCAACTGCACCAGGTAGGTCAAGGGTCCCTCAGGGTGAGCAGGAGGAGCCAGGGACTTGAATGCTACTGAGAGTCTGTCCCCCACGCATCTCTGCTGCCTCTCAGCCTGGCGCTTGTGGGAAGTTGGCTCTGTGCCTGCAGGCAGCTCCCAGTTCTCATCTTCCCAGCTCCACCCTGGAGAGCAAACACTTGGTTTCAAGTTGGCTAATCTCAGAAAGGATTCTGATTAGCCTGGGGCCAGGGATGGGCACCTGTGACTGGCTGCCACCCTCCAACCACATTCCTCCAGATAGATGCTGGAGTATGCTCTCCTGGAAGGGAGACTGGCCCTGGCCCTCAGTGCTCTCAACCTAAAAATGTACCGGTAGGTGACATGCATGGGCCCCTGGCGGTTGTGGGTATTTGTTTTTATTTCCTGATTTATCATGGACTGATACTTTTAAAAAGCGCAATACAAATGCATTGCTAGAAAAATGAAAAACACAAAGACAAAGTGTAAGCTCAAATGTTTGTCATTCTGTTGAGCAGACATACAGTGACTGTCAAGCTGTTGTACAACTTGTTTCTAAATGTTTGCTATCTGTCTGCTGGTCTGGTTTTGGACCAGGGTGATACAGGCCGGGGACCTGCACCGTCCCACAGAACGTGCTTTGAGTGTTGCTGACGTAGAGAAATCAGGAAGGCATTGGCCAGGAGGGGACATTGCTTAGGTACTGCAAATGGCCTGAGCTGCAGACACAGGAACCTCTGAGGACCCCTCCCACATGAATCCCCAGCCCCCCACATCTAGTCAGAGGTTGGGCACTGCCGACCAGTTGTTCTCAAAGTATGTTCCCCGGACCAGCAGTGTCGGCATCACCTGGAAACTTGTTACAAGTTCACACACTTGGGCCCCACCCCGTTGGATCCCACAGGCCAGGGCGAGGTGCCTCAGTTTGTGGCTGATCTGACCATCAGTGATTCTGATGCCTGTCAAAGGCTGAGAAGCCTGCTGTGGGCAGCATGAGGCTCTGTGTGTCTCGTTCCCCCGTCTAGGATTTATGAAGCCCTTTGTCTGATGGTTTGCAGCTCTGGCTTTTAAGGAAGTCTGTGGCTGGGCCAGGAGAGCTGGGGGTGGGGCGTGCAGACAGAGCTGCCCACTGAATGTGAATGTGAGGTCAGGGCTGAGAAGCCCTCTTCCAGGTGCCAGGTCCTATCCGAGGTGCTGGGAGAAATGCCTGGCTTATTATGGCTTCTGGGGAGAACGGGAGTTGTACATAAGTGAAATTTTGGAGATAAATGAAATTTTCGCTGTGTTGCCAAACCTTGGCCTATTTGGATGCACTTTTGATGGCCAGGATTCTAAATGCATTCCTGGCTGTCCTGTCTTCTTAAGAAGAGGTTGCTCGACATCATTAAACCCTTTCTTCAAGCCCTCGTATCATGCTATATGGGAGTTGTTTTGTGCTGAACACTAAATGATGCCCTCTAGCTAAGTGTGGCAGCTCCTTCCTCTAGGTGGCCTCACTCTGATGGCCTTTGAGCTCTTATGCTCACTGTTTATAATTCTGTATGTTTATTTTCTATTACTAGCTGTCCTTGTTTGTTCTGCTCTTGCTACCACCTAAAACTACTTGCCTTTATTTCCTGTCTGGTCAATTCTTCTCATCAGCTCTGGGTTACAGAACCAGACAACTAAATCTGTTAGGACCGGGTCTGACATAAGAGCCAGCAGTTCGAATGTGAGGCTCTCCCCTGGGGAAGCTGGTGGCACTGCAACGTGCACGCATTGTGACCCGGGACTGAGCATCCTTGAGGTCTTTCAGTGGTTCGCTTCTGTACCTTACCTATAGCCTAGCTGGAGAAGGTTGCAGCTCAGTGGCTTCTGGATCAGTGGGGCGGTGGGACTGTCCACAAAGACCCCAGGGTCAGGAAGACGGGTGCACCAGAGGAGGCTGGGTAGAGGGTGTGAAGCCATGCATCTTCTCTCCTGGGGGTTGGGCACAGGTGGGAGGAGCTGCACACACTGGCCAGTGAGCCAAGGGAGCGGCACGTGCTGATGGCTGAGCAGGTGGAGGACGCTACCAATGGCCTCTTCAGCACCCTGAGCAGCAGGGCTATCTGCACCATCACCCCCCCAGGTACGGCCTTCCGGGCGGGGACTGGCCAGTATGGGATGAGGCTTGCCCAACGCAAGAGGTCAGGACTCAGGAGCCTCCCCAGGAGGGAGGGTGAGAGACAGCAGGATCTAGCAGCCTGAGCCCATGGGCGCTCTGCTCTGTGCTATCTCCCTGTGTCCGGCCCTGAGGGTTTCTCAGCTGGAACCTTGAGCTTGTCTCTGTGGGGTAGAGGGACCTAGGGCTTGGGATCCAGCTCTGGTGGGGCCCCTGTGCCTGTCCCCTCCTTGGGAGGAAATCAGATCCCCTGCCTTGGTCAGCAAAGAGACGCTCTTGGCTTGGGGGTGAGATCCCCACATTCGTCAGTGTCCATCCAGTATGTAGCTAGAATGAAAGACATTATTGGAAACATGCAGGTGTGTGCAGGATGTAAGAGCTGTGTGGGGCGGGGCCTGTGCAGAGATGCTGAGACTGACTGCCCAGCAGGGGTCAGAATGGGATCCCTCCCCAGTGTGCCAGCAGCCAGGGCTGAGGGAGTAGAACCACAGGTGGGGGAAGGAATCGTAACCCTGTCTTCTCCGTTGGGTGTGTGCTGTGGACACAGACTGCAAGATCCAGCCTCACCCCTGTGAACACAAGACGCTGGAGACAGTCAGGGAGCTTGCCGGCCACGCCCTGTGCTGGAGAGGATCGCGGGGGACAGATGGCGTGCTGGCTGCACTCTGTCCCTTCTCCAGGTTTGTCCATAAGGTCTGGGGTCAGCCAGGGGGCCCAGCTGGGTGGGGATGGGGGGCCCCCAAGGCCGAGTGCTCACAAGCTGCAGGGGATACAGGTATCAGAGGCCTGGGAGGAAATGAGGAACAGAGTTGCCAGGGTGCAGGGAGGGTCACAGCTACTCAGTGTCAGTCTCTGACACACCACCCCACACCCAGGGCGAGCAAGGATGGCAGGGTCACAGCCATTCTGGAGGCTGGGAAGTGAGCCAAAACCTGGTCCTAAGGGTAGTGGTCTGCACGTGGAATAGTGGTCATAATTTGGTTCCTCTGAGCACCGTTTCCACATTGATGGGGGCTGAGTGAGGCCAGAGGCTTATGGTCTTGGATGCATTCCAGTGTAGACACCATCGGGGATGCTGGGAGCTTTAGGACTGGAGTCCAGGCATTCTAGAGCATCTTTTGCCCAGCCAGCAACCTTTCTTTTGCAAGTTCCTGGACCGCCCCTCGGCACTTTATCCAGACAATTTCCAGTACAGTGTCTGGTCAGCGCCAGTGATCTGGCCTCTCACCCATTCCTGGGAGCCAGGGAAGTGTTTGAACCAGCTGCACCTGCGGCCGGCCCTCCGGTGACACCTGAGCACACACAGCAATGACATGGATCGGTTGAGAAGCTGAGGGCCAGTCTGGGCCCCTGGAGAGTCATGAGGCCGTCTTGGCAGAGAAGGGCTGCGCCCCACACGTGGGCCAGAGGAAATGGGGCCTTATGCCAGGCCAGAGACCACAGGAGGCACTTTTGGAGCCGGAGTTTCAAGTGAAAGGAGGCACCTCTTCATCCTCCAGGAACCGTGTTCTGTGTGCATGAGGACACAGGCGCAGTCCCTGCCCCCAAGACACCTGTTGTCGACCGGAAGCATTGGACAAGCAGACCAGTGACCCGTGAGCTGTCCCAGGTCCCAGGACGGAGAATGCACGCATAGATCAGGCTCCTGAAATTATGCTGCACTGAGTGAGCTCTTCATGAGGAGTCCCCTCCTTCAGGAAATACTCACAGGGGGCTTCCTGTGTTTCCGGCACCGTCCCAGGTCCTGGGGAATCAGTGTGAACATCAGAAGCAGATCTGCCCTCACCTTAGGAGTTGACATCCCAGTGGCAGGAGGCAGCAGCAAACAACACGGATCCTCAAAGTAAACCAGCAGGTGGTGCTAAGTGCTGTAGAGAAAAAGAACGGAGGGATGGGTCTGGATGGGGGTGAGGGTTGGTGGGGAGCAGGGCTGCAATTTGGAACAGAGTGGATTTTGTAGCATCAGAGTCCAGGCCTGAGAAGAAGTCGGGGACAAGCCACGAGCAGATCCTGGTGAAATCCTGTGGCCAGTTTGTTCCAACAACGCTGACACCCAGTGCAGGACTGGATGGGGAACGGTGGGGCCTGTGGAGCTTTCTGGGTCATGATGTTTTTGATGTTGACAACACCATGAGTTTGTCATTGACGTGGCTTTCATCCCAATGGATTGCTCCAGGAGAGATTCTGCCCCAGAGGTGAGCCCATTAGCCTGCTCCTGTCCAGCGTGGGATCCACTAGAGAAGAAGTCCTTTGGAAAACGTTAGAGAACGTTTTTGCTTCGGCCCAAAGAGGAGAACCTCTTTAGGTGAGGCCATCCCTGGAGCTGCTGCCAACCAAAAGGAGGGCTTTCTGCCCACAGATCAGGAACAGCTCTTGCTGCCACCCTGTCTCCCAGGGGACTCAGGCAAACCAGTGGCGCAATCCCAGGGGCTGAGTGCAGGGGCATGAAGTGTGGATCCCGGCTCTGCTGGGCTCTAGTAGCCCACTGACTTTAGGCAGCCCAATTCAGCGCTCTGAGCCCATCTGTCTTTCTGGAAGATGGACATAACTATTTCTTCAGGCAGCTGTGGATTCAAGGTGCTGGTTCCGGCACCTGGAACGTGGATGCCACCACCAGAATGGCTCTTGTGTAATCACAATGCTAGTGCTCAGGTTGACCTCAGGTTGAGTCCAGTGCTTTGAAAGTCCTCTTGAGCTGCAGAGGATATTGCAGACCAGAAAAATCACCATTTGGGGTGAAGGGGAGGGGCTGTGACCCTGGGGGAGGCCTGGCATCCTGGCCACTCAGTCTCCTTCCCTCCCATTGAGGCTCAAAGAAGCGCAGTTGTAAAACTACCAATAGAGTTACTATACAGAAGAGGGGACTGAAAACCAGAGAAGGAAAGTAACTTGTCTGGGGTCACACAGCTGGAATCCAGTTGCCTCATTCCCAGTGTTTTCTGCCCGCTGCATTGGGCTGGTCCTAGGAAGTAACTTATAGTAGACAGCTCTTCCCACAGTTTACAGTTCTGAACACAGACATCTCTAACTTCTGACCTGACAGACAAACTACATTATCTTGTGTTTTAAATTGTCTCTGGGTAGTTTGAAGCATTGCGTACATTTTGTGTAGATAAAAAATGGGGTGGACTCAAAGAAAACAAGGAAGTCTTTCCTGACCTGCTTCTACACTGGGATTTTATATCAGCTTTTACTGTTTTAAATCGCCTTCCGGGTGTCTGCCCTCCTGTTAAACCTTTGATCTCTACCCCTTGTTTCCTTGGGTTGTAGCTGGAAGCGAGTGTTCTTCACCCACCCCGCCACCTGCTACAGGACCACCTGCCCAGGTACCGTCTGCCTCTTGGGTTCTCCTGCACCTGTTTCTGGGCCTGGGACTAGGCTGGCTGCTGAAGGGCATTTGGACTTCTGGGGCATGTCAGACGCAGAGGAGCACCTTCATGCTCCTCTCGTTCCTCACTTGCTCAATGGTGTTTTTCCACTAAGAATGGAGTGAAGGCTTTCGAATGACCTTCCTTGCCCAGTGCCCCTTATGGTGACAAGAGGCAGAGAAGAAGGGTGTGCTCTGCGCACCAGCTTTGCAGACAGCCTCACATCCAGTGCTAAATTCTGGGCAAGACACCCGAGCCTCAGTTTCTTTCTCTATAATGTGAGGTTCACATTGCCCCAGGTATGGAATCCCCATTTCCCTGCTCTGTAGGACAGGGGTATTAACATAGGATCCTAGTGAAGATTCAGTAAATGATAACCACTTAAGTGCTGCTTCATCAGCTGTGACGCTCCAAGCACACAGTAGGACTGATCAGCACCATGAAGCATCAGTCAGCCTGGATCCCTAGTGAGTACCTCCTGCTCTTCGCCCCGGGGTCTAGCGCATCCCACTGACCCAAGAGCATAGGACTCACAGTTGAGGGTGCTGGCATTAGTCCTCGTGGGGATCTGCTACTCCTGGTGAGGTAAAGAGCCTATTTCCTGGAAGCGAAACTAGTGGCTGTATGTGCAGGCAGGTGCTGCTTCCTACCCAGGGGGTGGTGATCCCCTTGGCATCCTGTTTAATGTTCCAACACTGAGGCACAGAACCTGGAAGTGGGGTTGTTTCTGCTTACAAATTCAAGTTGGAGGACTTAACAGTTTTGGGACCAGATAGAGTGACTTGGGTTTGAGTCCCAACTCTTCACCCCTTTCCAACTCTGACCTTCAGCAGATGATTGCTGGTCATTGAACTTCAGCTTCTTCATCTGAAATGTGGTTTTTTTTTTTAAGGATCCTGGGTGCCCAGAGTTAGCCTCAGCAGTTTCTACCTTCGAAACGTGTATACTTGAATGATAATGAAGTGATTACCGAGTAGCGTCAATATTTTTAGGCAAAAGGGGCTTTAATCACCAATTTCCCTGGTACCCACACTCAGCTTTGTAACCCTGGGAACGAGGTGGTATTATCTGCATTTTACAATAATTGATAAGGAACTTGAAAAGGGGCTCAGATAGTGATAACGGCATTCATATTGGATACTTCAGAATGGTAGTGATCACAGGGTGTTCATATAGATGGGATACTTTAGAATGGGCCCAACTTTGACAGAGTCTGTAGTTTCTTATATGAAATATCACCTCTGAAAGCGGCATGATTCATAATTTGCACTTTGCATCAAAAACAAATACCATCTTACCTGTCACGGAGTGTTGGCTTTCATGCCAGGCTTTGTTCTAAGACCTTCCATGGATTAGTTCATGTAATCCTCTTAGTAATGCATGTGGAGCAAGTTCGGTCATCATCGCCCCTTTGCAAATGAGGATCCTGGAGCTTGTAGGGCCTGATTCGGGGGCCTAAGTGGAGGCGACCACATTCATTGACTCCAGGATCCAAAGGCAGGCTGGCGTTCTTGCCGTGCCAGCCAGCAGAGGCTGTTATGAACCACCACACGTAGAACGTAAACAGCACCCTCTGCACACACTATAGCGCTCCCTGAGACTGAAGACACCCACACCGTCACTTTCATGCTACTGATCTTCATCTTTATTAAGCTCAGGTCCAACACCAGTTAATCATTATGGCCACCTGGAGCGCCTCCGGGCCTTCTCAGCTGTGGGTCATTAGAACATGTTACATCAATTCTCTAGGGCTGCCAGAACAAACTGCCACCGACGAGGGAGCGTACACAACAGAAACTACTTTCTCACAGCTCTGGAGGCTGGAAATCCAAGATCGAGGGTGTCAGCATGTTTGGTTTCTCTTGAGGCCTCTCTGGCTTGTAGATGGTCGTCTTCTCACTGTGTCCTCACATGGCCTTTTGCTCTGTACGCATCCCTGGGGTCTGCTGCTTCTTAGAAGGACACCAGACCTATTGGAGCAGGACCCACCCTGTGACCTCATTTAGCCTTCATTTCTCCTTTAAAAGCCCTATCTCCAAAGACAGTCACATTCTAACGTACGAAGGGTTAGGGCTTCTACGTAGGGATTGGAGAGGGGATACAATTCAGTCCCTGAGAGTCCAGGTCCCATTGGCACACTCTGAAACGAGCCTGTAATTCACGCAGAACCTTGCTAGCTTCCCACTGCGTGCTCTTTGCCACCCACACCCAGTGCCTCCTTTATATCCATCGGTGCTTTCTTTCTCTTCTTTGCTACAGGTGTTGCAGGTAATGTCCTAGTGGTCCCTGGGGGCTGAGGTGGGGCAGGGTGGCCGCTGGACTCATGCTTCTGACTGACATGCTAGACTGTTCATGAGCGTCTCTCTGATAGGCCCGTGTGACTCACAGCCCTGCCAGAATGGAGGCACGTGTGTTCCAGAAGGCGTGGACAGGTACCACTGCATCTGCACGCCGGCCTTCAGAGGGGAGGCCAACTGCGGTACGTGTGCGCGGGACTACTACGATAGACCATCGGGGAGCAGCGGAGCCCGGCTCCCCTCTTTACCTTCCACCCTTCTGGCTGCTAGGGAGACACTGGCCCTTGAGTTGTAGAGCGTCCTGCTTTCCAAGCACACCGCTGCTCTGATGTGTCGTGGGCCGGGCCTCTGAGTGCTCCACGAACAGTGATACGTAACTCAGGTGGTGAAACTCGGGTCGGATAGCAGCTCCTGGCTTATTAGCGTTAGAATGGCCGCTGTTTGACCTGGGAGGGTTGCTGAAGCCAGCCCAACTCGGGGTCCTGGCTCTGGACAGAGCCTCTTCTCCCCTCCTCTATGCAGAGGAGCAAGGAGCCTCCACCCATTTTGGTTTCAAAGGTATGAAATGAAGATTACAGTAGGTTTTACCCTAAGGTGACCAGATGTCCCACTTTTTAACAATTTGTCCGGCGTCCCGCTGCCTTTTAAAAAAGTTCCGATTTTTGGAAAGAATGCACGACAAGCTAGGGAACGGCGGACGATAGACCAAATTTTTAATCAAGAACCCCCTCCTCCCCGGTCAATGGTGTCCCACTTTACCAATGTTAAAATCTGGTCACCTTATTTTACCCCCGAAGGTTGTTGGGAGCTTGAGATCAGATTATGTACGTAAGGTGCTTAGCACAACACTTGACACATGGTATGGGGCTTGTTAACTTCTTTAAAAATGTAGTACTGGGTCAATGGGAGATTTACATGGACGAAGTCAATCTTGACCCCCTACCTCACTAGCCACTTAAAAATCAGTTCCAGGTGGATCATAGAGCTAAAGGTAAAAGGCAAAAAAGCTGTGACCCTTCTGGAAGAAAACACAGAAGCCCATCTTCATGATTTCTCAAGAAGCACTAACCATCATGGGAGGAAGCTGTAAAAGAGACATGTTTATTCTTACATAGCGGTTGGGTGGAGACCCTTAGTGAGAGCCAGGAGGGAGAGCTCTGTCCAGCCCTGTCTGTGACAATGGGCACTGGTCCCAAAGTCCCTGGAGCCTCAGTTTTTGCACCCCGGCTCCCTCCTGGGACGAGGCTTCTCCTGCCCTTGTGGTCACGGGCGTCCTGGGTGGGACAGGGACCTGCACGTTGCAGGTGGCCCTGGCGTGACGGCTGCTGTGGTCCTGACAGCCCCGGCCGTGAGCCTGGAGTGCAGAACGGACGTCCTCTTCCTGCTGGCCAGCTCCACGGGCACCACGCGGGACGGCTTCCGGCGGGCCAAGGCCTTTGTGAAGCGCTTCGTCCAGGCCTCGCTGGACGAGGACTCCCGGGCCCGCGTGGGTGTGGCCGGGTACAGCAGGGAGCTGGCGGTGGCGGTGCCCGTGGGCGAGTACCAGGACGTGCCCCACCTGGTCAGGAGCCTGGACGCCATCCCCTTCAGCGGGGGAGCCACCCTGACGGGCCGCGCCCTGTGGCAGGCGGCAGAGCGCGGCTTTGGGAGCGCCACGCAGACGGGCCAGGACCGCCCGCGCAGGGTGCTGGTCCTGCTCACGGAGTCGCACTCCCAGGACGCGGTGGCCGGCCCCGCGCGCCACGCCAGGCTCCGAGAGCTGCTCCTGCTGGGCATAGGCAGCGAGGCCCTGCGGGCAGAGCTGGAGGAGATCACGGGCAGCCCACAGCACGTCATGGTCTACGCCAACCCACAGGGCCTGTTCAGCCACATCCCAGAGCTGCAGCGCAAGCTGTGCAGCCAGCCACGGCCAGGTAAGGTCCCCGGGCCTGTGTCAGCCCCACACCGCCCTCGGCCTCGCCCAGCGCCCCCGGTCAGCGGCTGGCCCGTCCTTCTTTTGCTGCCATACAACGCAGGCCTGTGCGAGGGGCTGGAACCACAGCCCCACGCTGATGTAGTAGCCACATGCCGGGTAACTTCTCAGTTTACTGCTCAATAAAATGGGACCGATAACAGTACCTCCTAAAGGGCTTTTGTGAGGTTTAAGTAAGACAAGCAGTGTACACAGGACAGAGTAAGCATAGATGGTGCACTCAGAAAAGTGTCAGTGCTGCTATTTATCACCACTAACGTACTGTTAACAAGGAGCTCGGAATCTCTGAAGCATGCTCTAGACCAGTGGCTTTCCGGCTTCCTTGAGGGCAGCCCACAGAAAAGTGTATCCCTAGGACGTACACACGTGCACACAACTGAAGTAGAAGTTTCATGAAATGATATCATACTTGTTCTTTCTACCTGAGACGTGTTCCCGCGTTTTGAGTTTCACGCTTCATGAAGTTCATTCCGTGACCCACCCCTGGGGGCGCTCTGGAGAACACTGCCCCTGGGGGTAGACATCCTCTCCGCGGGCAGGGCCTTAGCCATGGGCCCAGACGTGTGACTGAAGCACATCCTTGATGGAGCCCCCCGATTTCTCCTCCAGAGAGGTGGGGGTGGGAAGCTGCCTATGGAATTCAGCCCCTCAGCCCACTCCCACCTTGTCCCTCCAGTCTAGTCTCACCGTGGTCCCCAGAGCAGGATTTTCAGTGTTAGATACAGAAGCACTGTGACAATAGGAGAGTCCCCACATACTCCACACCCCTCATTCCTCTTGTAAGATGTCAACGAGGTGCGTTTGTCACAATTAATGAAGCAATGGTGATATACTCCTATTTGTGAAATTCTATACTTTACTCAGGTTTCCTTAGTTTTGAC
Source organism: Craseonycteris thonglongyai (assembly GCA_004027555.1). Classification (NCBI taxonomy): domain Eukaryota; kingdom Metazoa; phylum Chordata; class Mammalia; order Chiroptera; family Craseonycteridae; genus Craseonycteris; species Craseonycteris thonglongyai. Next base: position 122,602 of record PVKE010000501.1, on the reverse strand, counting down.
CTCATGTTTTCTTCTGTGCCAAGGATTCCGTCCAGGACACCACAGACATTTAGTCATCATGTCTCCTTAGGCTCCTCTGGACTGTGACAGGTTTTTCAGACCTTCCTTGCATTAGGGCACTTTCAAAAGCTGATAAATCGGATCCTCTCACTCTGTGCTTAAACTTTCCCAGCGGCCCCCTCTGCACTTGGAATTGAACCCGCACTCGGTCCGCTGACTTCGGAGAGTCCCTGTGCAGCCTCCCCCTCTGCAGCCCCTGCACAGGGTGGGGGGGGGGGGGAGGGTGCAGCTTAAAGCCCCTCCCACCCCTCAGCTCAAAGCCCCTCCCACCCCTCAGCTCACACTCCTCCAGCAGTTCTTAGCTGAACCATCACTCCGAGAAGCCCTGGCCCCTTCTCCGATCTACTCACATTGCCTCTGCTGGTCCCTGGCTTTTCCCCTCATAGCTGCTCACATAGTTTGTAATTCTGTTGGTTTCACATCCATTTCCCCATAGACTGTCAGTCCATCAAGGACGGGCACAGACCCATTTCAGCCACTTGGTATAATCAGTGTGTTGTGTGGCGTGATGGCACGTGGAGGGTGCTCAGTAATGGGATGGATGAGGGTGCAGGTGACGTTGTGTCACAAAGGGTCCCCAGTGGCCTCCATACGTTAGATGTTTATTTCTCTCATATAAGTGTCCTGGGCCAACAGGGTGGCTTGGCTACCTTGTGGCTCCATCCCTAGATCCCTAGATCCAAGGCCACTGCTTCTCAGCCAGCAGGAAGCGGGGTGGGGGGAATGGAAGGCAGGCAGCTTCCTTTTGAAGATGTAACTTGGAAATTGCACAATTACTTCCAGTCTCCTGCCATGAGGTAGAACTTAGACACATGGCTACCCCTAGCTGCCAGGGGCATCTGTGTGTCCTGCTGCTATTCTAGGAGAGGAGGGAGGGCAGCTACTGCAGCGGACAGACAGCTGAGCGCCTGAGCCCGCTTAGCTGGCCTGGTCCAGGAGAGGAGCTCTACCTGGCAGAGCCTGTGCCCTGAGCCCACTCTGCTGCTGCTTCAGGCTGCCAGACCCCATCGCTGGACCTGGTCTTCATGTTGGACGCCTCCGCCTCGGTGGGGCCTGAGAACTTCGCCCAGATGCAGAGCTTCGTGAGAAGCTGCACCCTCCAGTTTGACGTGAACCCCGATGTGACCCAGATCGGCCTAGTGGTGTACGGCAGCCACGTCCAGACGGCCTTCGGGCTGGACACCCATGTCACCCAGGCGGCGGTGCTGCGGGCCATGAGCCAGGCCCCCTACCTGGGCGGGGCAGGCTCGGCAGGCACAGCGTTGCTGCATATCTATGACAAGGTGATGACGGTCCAGAGGGGCGCCCGGCCTGGTGTCCCCAAGGCTGTGGTGGTTCTCACAGGTGGGAGTGGGGCGGAGGACGCAGCCGTCCCTGCCCAGAAACTGAGGAACAACGGAGTCTCTGTCTTGGTGGTGGGGGTGGGGCCTGTCTTGAGGGAGGCACTGCGGAGGCTGGCAGGTCCCCGGGATGCCCTGATCCACGCGGCGGCCTATGCAGACCTGAGGTACCACCAGGACACGCTCATTGAATGGCTCTGTGGAGGTAAGTGAGGGAATCCACACCCTTCATGGCTGCCTCCGGGCAGGGGGCACCTCAGCCTGAATCTTCCCCTCTACCTTTAGAGGGATCACAGCTCCTGCTGCTGAGCGCTCTCCACATGCCAGGTTCTGTGCTAATAATGCCCATGCTCACGTGGTGGGCACAGCCACCCCCATCTGACATTCAAATCTGCAGAAAATTGAACAGATACCTGACTCCAAACATGGGAATGCACGTACTCCATTTAAACAGAGAACATCATTAGGATGCCCACAGATCTCCCAAGGGTCTTAGGGCCCTGGGTTGAATCTGACCTTGATGGTCAATGGGAGAGCAAGGAGCAAACACAGCCAGGCCAACCTGACTCTAAGGCTTCCTGTGGCCAGTGACATCCTTTCCAACTTTTTAAAAGTATGTGGCTGTTACAATAGGAATGCGGTATGGAGCACCAACTGGGTGCTAACCTGTGGCTTATGGGCCCAGGGCAGCCCTAAGATGTGTAGCACAGTACCCTAGACATCTGTACTAGGCTTCCTTAGAGGGGGGTCTCTGGGGCTGACCCCAGCTGGGCACATTCTTTCTTGCAGAAGCCAAGCAGCTAGTCAACCTCTGCAAACCCAGCCCGTGCATGAACGAGGGCACCTGTGTCCTGAGGAATGGCAGCTACCACTGCGAGTGCCGAGGTGGCTGGGAGGGCCCCCACTGTGAGACCCGTAAGTGGGGTGCTGGCATTCTGAGACCTGCCAAGCCCTGGGAAGCCAGCTGAAGGCAAGGCGCTTGCTAGGGGGTTTGCTCAGTGGAAGGAATCATGCAGTCACTTGTTCATTCACACACAAAATATTTAGTGAGGGCTTCCTATAGCCCCAGTGTCTGTGTGCGGGGACTATAGCAGAAAATGACAAGAATCCCTGCAATACTAGTGCAGAAGTCGGTAAATGGGCACATGTACTGTGTTAGATGGCGCTCGACACACTTGAGGACAATGATGGCAGCTGGGAGGATGGCCTCTGGGGAGCTCGGTTAGAAGTACAACAGATCCGGAGTAACTGGGAGTCAGATGTTGTGGGCACAGACGCAGGGAGGTGGCTAGATGGGGTGGGAGTTCTTTTCTGAGTGTTTGTTTGCTCAGTAACAATGAGAGGAAGCAACTGAGAGTGAGGATAGGGGAGGAGAGACTGGAGGTTTGAGGAGAGAGAAAGGAAGAAGTAACTGTCTAGGAGAGATGGGAACGAGACTCAAGACATAGAGAGTGATTGTTGGGCACTATTACGAGGCTCCTGTTCATGAATTTAAAGCTACAACAGCCATCAACCATTATGATTCCCGATGGAGCTTAGGGTTTTCAGCAGAAGTTGGCTTCTTAAAGCCAGGGAATGGATCGAAAGAGCCATCCGCTAGAGCTTCTGATCTGGCATCTTCTGCTTGGGTTGCGAAGGAAGGACAGAACATGCTGGGGCCTTGCCGGCTGCTGGTTAGGTGAGACAGGGACTCAGACACTCCTTGTGTCCTCCAAATTCCTTTCTTTCCCAGGGACCTTGAGAGGAGATGCCCCCAAGGCACGCGGCTCCCGCCAACAGCCTGCAGGAAGGTGGCAGAGGGACCCCTTTCATCAACCACGGAGGAGGCCTGAGCACCCCGGGCGCTGAAGGGGCGCCTGTCCTCATGGAGCATCCTGTCTCCTGGGAGTCCTGAGTCTGCACCCAGCTCTGCTGAGAACCCTCCAGCCCACTTTCCTCCCCCAGGGCAAAGCGGTGTCCCAGCTGTACACAGCTGCTTAGGGGCCAGGGAGCAGCTCATTTCCCCCACTAAGGGCGACGTTGGAAACTCTTGACGTGTAAGTAAACACTTTCTGTACCTAACTGCTGAGCTTGTGTCGGCTGCCACCTTTCCCCCGAGGAGAAACAAAGGAACCTGCAGACTTTGGACTGCTTGTTGGACGCTCACAGCAAATGCTAACCAGAACGCTGTTGGGACAGGAACGCTCAAAAAGGCCGTGACTAGAGTGTCATTTCAACCACTGAAGCAATGGCATTTCAAGATGGAAAACGTGTGGACCTTTACACACATCTTTCCCCAAGGCTGTCCTAGATGCATTTGTTTTCCGTTTGAAAAGGGGCTTGTGTGGCATTTGTGACTTCTGGTGGCTGGACTCTGTGTGGTAGAAAGGCCCCAGATTGGAAGGCGACTGGATGACTAGCTGGTCTGACTGTGGGGAAGGGGCTGAGTGGCAAACAGCCCTGGTTCTGAGACACCGTGTGCAGCTGGCCTGGGGACTGGCCTGGAGTCTTTCAGGCCGGCTTTCTTTTCGTGTTTACGTAGGAAGGGTTAATTGAAGGTGTGTGCGTGCTTTTATTCCTTGCCTTTTAGTTGGGGGAGGTGGGGCAAAGAGGAATAGAATTCGTAAAGTCAACAAATACAGAATAAAGAAACGTAGATGGTTTTGCTTTATTAAACATAGATCTTAATGTTGTCCAGGTTCTTATTTTGCTTTTTATGTGCAGTTTTTCAAGGGATATTTCAAGAAATTATGTTGGTTATTTAACAGGAGTATTTGTGCCCATATGGCAAAAAGGCTCTTGTTGGACTGTTTTCTGGCCAACCGGGTACTTCCCACCCCCGCAGTATTTAGGAATCAGTTCTTCCCAGTGGTTGTGTTGTTTTCAAGTTCAGTTTTCTGTAGAAACCATTGCACAGAGCTCTGACCTAAATCCAGACACTTTATCGCAGCCTTTCTTTTTAATACATGTAATGTTTTATGTGCAGACATTAGCGTAGCTTTAAGAACTTAAGGATTTCTGGTGAAAAGCATTTGAAGAGGTTATCACCATGGCACTGTGAGGTGTTAAAAAGGCTGGTGGACCAAGACTGTGTCATGGAAGTCACATGTATTCGAGGGATATTTTCATTCCTGTTACCATGCTGACCTTGGCAGAAGGTGACATCAGAGCGAGGTTACATGTTCACCCAGGAGGTGCCAATAGGTGATGTGGGAGGACTTACATGCATCTACTGTCTTTAAATTCACAGCAGTTTAATTATTTTATAGTGTTGGCTGGTTGGTTCAGGGTTGATATTTGGACCTCCCATTTGAATTGTTTGACATTCAAAAAAAAAGCAACAAAAAACACACCCCACAAAATGGTGGGTTACGGTTTCTGGTTTTAGGTCCCAGCCCTTGATCGTTTTACCTTTTCTAGCGAAGGCACCACTGACTAGTTCCCCCCTTTCAGTGTCCTAGTAGCGACAGAGGGAGTTCCTATTGGACAGCCTAGAAAGCTGAGCCTTTTCCTTTCGTTTACACCAGGGGTGTCCAACCTTTTGGCTGCCCTGGACTGCACTGAAGCGGAGGGGTTGTCTTGAGCCACGTGTGGCGTGTACTGGCGAGGGCTGATGAACTAGGAGGAGGATCACAGAGAAATCTCATAATGTTTTGGGAAAGTTTACGAATTTGTGTTGGGCTGCATGTTGGACAAGCTTGGTTTAAATGAAACTGACTTTTAATCATACAAGCAATATAAAAACACGTTCTCCTTGTAAACACTTCACAGATAAACCATAAATCTTATTTTCTCTGAATGATCCTGCCTGCAACCAATTTGCTGAAGGCTCTTGTGCTAATAGCTCATTCATTCTCTTGCTTTTCTAGAAAAAGATCATTTGCCAAAGACAGATACGTCTCTTCCTGTTGTGGTTTTATACTAATTTTTCTCATCCTTTTGCATTATTGAGGACCTGCAGAATAGTGTTTTAAAAAGTAGTGGCCATAGCACGTATCTGCTTCTGGGCTTGAAAAGACCGTTTCATTGTGTGTTGTTTTCTGCCTTCATAAAGGCAGCAGTGTGCGCTTCTGTTCCTAGATTACAAAGTGTGCTTGTTAGGAGTGTTGAGGGATGCTTTGTGCTTCTTTTGAGATTTTTTTTCACATTTAAGCTGTTCATATAACAAATTACCTATTAGTATATTTTCAAGTATTGACCTACCTTGATTCCTTGGATAAATAACGATGATTCTTGAAACACTGCATAAATGTGCTTATTTCAATGAAAAGGGCAAAGTCAAAATCTGGCAGAACTGAAAAAAAGAGGCCTTAAGGACAGATACTGACAGAATTTTTTAAACTTCAAGAAAATGCTATGAATAACAGATACCAAACATCCAGCCACTGTCAATATAATGAAAACAGTTACATGGCTGGGTACTTTCCGGACAGCCCTCGGTATATTGCAAAGAAAAAACAGATCTCATTTTTGGACATACAAGACAAAAATGTTTAAAATAAGCACATTTATGCTAGGAACTTTACTACTTAGGCAACCTTCTAAGTATTGGTTTGTTTCTTTGCCCCAATAATGATTTAGGAGTGTTTTTTAACTCGTAGGATTTGCAGTCATTTTCTACGGCTGTTTCCTATGTATTCGGTAAATTGTGCTATTACAGCCCTTTCCGTCTTATATCTCTGCTAGTTGATTTAAGGAGGTGTAACATCTCACCATGTATTTCCCACCATAGGTTTTTTTAGTGCATACATTTTGAAGTTCGGTGTGTAAATAACCAAGATGTTTGTTTCCCCCTTGAGATACAGCCCTGCCAGGAGTCATTCCATGAAATACAAGAAAAACCCAAAATGCAGTTAACATTTTATTTAAAAAAAAAAAAATCTATCTCACCACTTGGTAAAGGGACACCAAGTGTTTTATGACAAAGGAAATAAATGCCCTGGGATTAGAATGACAATAAGAATCAGAAGACCTTTAGTTCTTAGGAATCAGTACTAATTCCAAAGCCCCAGAAAGGAGGCGGAGATGACAGATGAAATGTTTCAACCTGTGTTAAAAAAACAATGCCTTCAGGCGAAAAGACAAAAGGGAGACCACTCAAAACAAAATTCACTGGTTTTCTTGGAAGGGGCCTGGACACTCAACACAACTTCAAAAACAAGGACAAAGGTAGCATTATTTTAAATAACTCTCCCCTTAAGAATGGCTTGGTCACAGGACTGAATCTGTAAACACAAGGTAATTTTCTTTTCCTATAGTAACGTAAAAAGTCAGTTAAATCTCAAAAGACACTTCACTGTTCTAAATTATAGGATTTTTAACTTTTCTTTAAAAAATATAATACAGCATCACTTCAAAAAGTCCTTAATTTAGTGTGGACAGTGCCTCAGCTTGGTCCCAAATAGTTCCTCTTTCGTAACCATTTCTCAAAGTGCCATAGATGGTTTGACACAGGAGGTCGCCGTGCTACTTAAAATCACAACTTCTTTTTTGTTGTATCATTTCCGTCGGCTCTGAGAAGGGCCGGCGCCTCCTCATAGGGGAAGCTCTTCATTCGTAGCACCCCAGTTCTTGCGTTTCCTTCTAAATAGACTCACCCTTTCGCCCAGTTGCTGCTTTAACGAAGCCGGATTGTCACCAAGGTCCAGGTTGACAGCAGAGTCTTTAGAGGAAGCTTGTTTCCTAACTTGTTCCTTTCTTCTCCCATTCCTAGAGCACCATTCAAATACCAGCACCCCCCCAAGAAAGAAAAGTTACCCTCTGTAGCCGCCTCCGTATGCACAGAAACAGTTAGGAATAGAGAGTGCGTCTATTACTATGTTTCAACCCCTGTGTGTCTGTCACTGTGTGGGGCACCTATTAATTTTTGAGGCTGTGGCTCAGCCAAGAGTGGCTGTGACCGATTCGTGACATCTGGCAGGGCAGGGCGGGGGTGGTGTCGCCCATGGATGTAATAGTCACTGGAGCAGGTAATCCAGGAAATAAGGAACAGTTTGCCAAAAACACAGGCAGCTCTAGGCACTTACAATCCTTTACAAATGAGCAAAGGATTAATAACACTTTGCATCGAGCCCTCTGGGGAACACCCAGTAATGGCAAGCCAGTCCTCAGCTACGCCTTTTGCCGGCAGCTTCCGGCAAATCAGGTCACCTCTCAGAATCTCTTAAGTTTTCATGGCGGAAGTCCTTTGGAATCACTGACTTTGTGATTTAAAACCAGGTCCAGTCACAGTGCCTCTGAACTGCGGCTGTGCCCTGGAATGAGGTGGTGGGCAGCTCAAGTGTCCTCAGGCTGACTGGTAAGAGCTCATGACCAAGAGCCTATGTTCCTGCTGAGTGGTGCCCAAGCAGGAGAGTGTCCCCGCCCCCCCAATCAGAAGAGGGAACCCCGCTTAGTGACAGTTCTGGTGGCCCTGAAGGAGGCCGGCGTGACCGCTTACCTTGGCTTTCTGGAGGACGGTGCCTTTGCCTGTGACCATGACGGAAAGAGGTCTGTTCTTGAGCGCTGTTGCAGAGTTGACTGGGGTGCAGTCTGGGGCACGGGCAGGGGCAGCAGCTTTGGGCTGTCGTGAGAGGAGAAGAGCGAGGCCTGAGCCAGGGCTGGGGAGACGTGCCCCCACCCCCTGACCTGGTCCAGGAGGCCCCGGTGGGCATTCTGGCGGAGCCGTGGCTCCTGGCACTCACTCGGGGGCTCACGTTCTCCAGGTGGGTGGTGTCGACAGTGGTGCCCAGGGTCATGGGCCCAGCCTCGGCCTTCTTCAGGTTGTCCTTCACCTCCACGATGCTGAGCTCCAGGTCCACACGCCTGCTCTCCTCACCCTTGCACTCGTCGTCGACCTCCTTCAGCTTCTGCTCCAGGCTGGCCAGGACGCCCTTGTCTGGAATGAGAATTAAGGTGGCTGCGTCTCACTCAAGGCCAGGAGGGGTCCTGTGACGGGCACAGGGCTGCCAAATGCCAAGGAGGATCTGGGGGGAGAGCTGGAGGGACTCGGGTTTCTTTGCATGTGTCTTCGGTGTTTGCTCACTTTAAAGAAACGAAGGCTGGAAATTAAGGATGATGGGGGACAGGTGTGGTTAATGCAAGAGCGAGGAGATGGGGAGGTCTCAGGGAAAGGCGTTGGCACTACATTCAAAGATGGACCCAGGAACATACACGTAAGGGAAGATCAAATATTTAAGGTCCACACACAATTTTTAGAGATGCTTTTTATTCTGCCCCTGGGTCTCTCTACCCGGGACGGCAACCTCTCAGACAGGATGGAGAGGAGAGAGGACGTTGGGGGGGAGGCACGCATCCACCTGTGCCAGAGAGTGGCAGGGCTGCGGGCCAGGGGCACAATGCAGACTCTTCTCCCCAAAGCCCACACGTGCCCTGGGCTGGAGGCCCCGTACCTGCACATTTTAACAGGGTCTCTTTCAGCTCCCGCTTCTCCCTCCGGAGCTGAGCCAAGTGCTCCCGGATTTCTTCCTTCTGCCTCTCAAGCCTCTCCTTCTCCTCTGTGTACCGCTTCACCTCGGCTTCTGTCCTGTTCTTGCCAAGTCTGAGCTCTGCAAACCCAGACGGGAGTCCCAGATCAGCCGAGCTGGAACAGGAGGGCTGGCCCCAGCCCAGCCCACCCCACCCCACGGCTCAGACAGAATCCCGGGCACTGACACAGATCAGAGCTGGATGCCAGGCCAGCCCAGTGGGGACAGAAAAGGAAACTGGGCCCATGCCTTTACTGTGTGGCCTTGGGCAAGTCCCTTCACCTCTCTGAACCCGTTTGCCCATCTGAAAGGGAAAGAATTGGGCAACACTTCTCCGAGCCATTTCGAAAACATTCCACTCTTATCCAGCACAGGCACCTGCAGAGGTCGCCCGCAACCTGTCTTTCACAGGTGCGCTGGCTTCGGCCTGGGTGACAGCCACAGGGTTGGGACAGCTGGGCGGAAAGGAGATCTTCTGCTCTTCCATCTGGATGTTGACAGTTGTGGTTCTCAGGGAAGGCGCTTCAGGCTCTGGGCTCTCCTGCTGGACCAGCTTTGGGAGGAAGCAAACATGACTCAGCGGGCGAAGCTGGGGGGGTGGACGGGGCCTCGCCTGTTGAGACACGGCCTGTACCTGCAGCTCGGAGGTCTCTGCAGACTTGAGCGGCTCATGGGGGGCAGGGCCCGGGTCTGCAGGGAGGGGCCCAGCAGGAGGGTCCAGGCAGGACGGAGTGGGGGCGCACGCCTGGGTGGCAGCCGAGCTATACAGGAAGGACTTCACAGGCGTGAGGTCCAGGTATACGCGGTCGGGGTCTGACTCGCTGGGAGCATCTACGGCTGGGGCTGCTTCCTCCAGGTCCACCTGCAGAGGAAAGAGCCAGGTGGCTTTCACCATCGCCTCTGCTCCCCGGGCTGTCGAGGGGGCTGGAACCCACCAGCCCCGGTGCTCCTGTCCCCTCCCCGGGCTGCAGTGGGCAGGGACCTTCCCCCTAGGGAAGCCTCCTATTGAGCTGGAGTTAGGCCAGGGATCAAGTCCTGGATTTGCCACTTGAGATGGGAGACCCAGGACCCAGTACTAACTTTCTTGAACCATATTTTCTCATCCGTAATAAGAGGATAACAGCCCCTCCCTGTAAGGTGGCCGAGTTAATGAGCTAATCCACAGAAGCCCGCAGCACGGCGCGGAGTCCAGTGTCTGATAAATGGAGCCTGACGTTGGTATATGATTCCACCTCCCCTATCAATGTGGGCTGCAGAGGCTCATGATGTCACCACGCCCAGCCTTCACTGACCAGGGCAGTGAACCAGCTGTTTCATCCAGACAAGTCCCCAAGCCACACCCCAGTATCAAAGATGACCTGGTTGCATCTAGGGTTCTGCACAGACAACCCTACAGATGACCGGGAATTGACCCATCTGAGGGCCAGTCGAAGGTGGCGCTGAGGTTTGGCAGGAGGAGGAATGGTCAGCCCCAGGCCACTGCCCCGCCGGCGTCCTTACCGCGGCCGTTAGCTCCGACATCTCCACGTCGTCATACAGCAGATCCTGGTGGTCCTGGCTGGGCAGGCCATCAATGTAAGCGTTTGGCTCTGAGAACTTTCTCTGCATCAGTCTAGAAGACACAGGAGGATTCAGCACCAGTGCTCAAAGCCACCAGTCTCCAAGGACTCGTTAGGACAAGGAGAGGCGCTGTGAAAGCTGCCCCCTGGGGACGGGCTGCAGCCTCCTCTGCACACAAATCATTTCATCGGGGATAGCTCCTCCCTCCCCTCCTCTTCTTGTCCTTTTCCCATTTTCTGACTCCCTTTTAGGATCTCCAACAAAATCCTCTCTCGTTTCATCCTCACGACACACTTGGGGCCAAACAGACTGGAGACCGTCCTCATTTTGTGTATAAGGGAGTCTGATTCGTGCGCTGGGCCAGCTTCCAACAGGACTCCTCAGCCACCCGACCCAGGGTCACTGTTCCCTGAGGGAGCCCCAGTTTGCTCGTCTGAAAAGCAGAAGTGCCACCTCTGCCCTGCTTATTGCAGGATGTGTGCGGGGGACCCAGAGAGGGATCCAAGGGTAAATGCTGCATCAACAGCAAGCGGGGTCCGGAACCGTGCTGACCCTGCCAGAACGAGCTCTCATCCAAGCTGGGGACGCCCCGGCTGCTCTGGGGATGCCACGCTGGCTCAGTGTCTAGCGGGGCCTCCCTGGAGGCAGCAGCCTAGCCCTCGGCTGGCCGACCGGGAGTTCTCAGCTGCCACCCTGCTCGACCACCAGAGGCCCCTCAGGGCCTGGTGTCCAGAAGCATGACTGGGAAAGGAGGGTGCCCAGTGGAAGGCCCTCCATACTCACAACAGAGAGTTTTTGGCTGCGCTCACTATGCAGGAAACCCTGTCCGCGTCCACGTAGTCATAGGTGAATTCTTCTGGGTCTGTCTTGGAGCCCGACTCGGAGAGCAGAAGGCCTAGCCAGTGGCCCATTTCCTCAGAAGACTTGGCCTGGGAGGCGGAAGAGAGGGATCTGAGCAGGTCTGGGGTGAGCCCAGCCCCTCCCTGGGGGAGAACTGCACCCCTGCCCCGATGTGCACCCCAGGCTGGGGCCTCCCTCCTCCATTTTCACCAGCATACCCACCCCTCAGGGACCCCAAAGAACATTTGCTGCCACTAGTGACACGATGTTACCCCATGATGCTGTGGACATTTATAAACATCACAGGTGATTTATATACATGGGCATTTCTAGAGGGCTAATGGACCAGGACAGAACTAGAAAAATTGTATGTATTTGAGGTTGATACCTCTGTTTTTTGAATTGTCACATGCCAGTGCACAAGGGCTGTCCGGAAAGGAACCAGCCCTAATATGAAAAAGAGGTATTTCTGGCTGATTTTTTTCTGGACAGCCCTGGTATCACACTAATCGGTACATACGTGACTACCTGGATCCCCTGCTAAGAAATAACAAAATTCAAATTTATTTTTGTTTATGGTTTCAATATTCAAGATGTCTTAAATACTTTATACCCTGGCAAGTAGCTCTGATAAATCATGAACTAAGTCCCAGGGAAAAAAAAATTTTTTCCCCAGGGGACAATGCATTCTAATCAAATACATGCATTGGGTGTTTCTTTCAAAATTCCAATGTTGTTTCTTGCCTTGATAATGAGGGGGAAAAAAGACTGGGAATGCTATAAATACCGCAGGCTTCTTTTCAGGAGGAAAAACAGCCACATTAGGGCATTACACAACACAGCTCCACCACGTTACTGCTATGTTCTCTTAACCAGGGAGGCAGCTATGAGCTGACTCTGACATTTAGCTGGTTTCCTTTTCCCATTTATTCTCAAGTGGGTTTCTCAGTACAGCTTTTCACGGGCAACCCCCTAGTTCCTGCTACCACCACCCCTGCCCCCCTCCACACCTCCAGGCAACTGCTTTGGTCCCTTCTTGTCCCCCTTCATCTGCCTCCCCTCCCCCTTCCCAGAAACCCTTCAAGGTCTCCTGTGGTCTTAGGATCAACCCTCCTTCCCTCCCAGCCTGGTCACACACGCTGCCTCCACGCTGGCTTCCGCTCATGCCCACAGCACCCACCCCACCATTTTTCAGCCACTCTCATTAAGTGATCAGTCGGGCCATGAACTGCGTAACATCTCACTCTCATTCTGTTATGTGAGCTCCGTGAGGGAGGGAGCATATCTGTCTTGTTCCCATATTGTTATATCATACTAAGTAGATAACAGCTAACAGGCGAGATTACAAACTTGTCCCTCCAAAGCAACTGGGCTGTGGATCTTTTGGCCACCAGAGGGCAGTATTGAAGCAAAGTTAGGACCCCTGGATAAAGAGGTAGATGAAAAGGAGTGACCTGGGGAGTGTGTGCTTGTGTGCTAGTGAAGAACTCTGGGGCCCGCCCAGCTCAATGCAAGGCATTATGTCACCTCTTATTGTGTAAATGTGACATTACATCAGAGGGTGGGGAGTGGGAGAAAAGTAATTGTATCACAAACCTGATTCTTCCCCCAGATAAGCCCTAACAGTCAACATTTCTCCGCACTGGACTCCATTGGGTGATACACAAACTAAATCAAACCCACTTGAAGCCCCAGAAGGTTTTGCCAGCAGCTCTGGAGTTATAAATAAACCTCCTGCCCTAAGGGCAGGAAGTAACTCATTGTCCGCTCCTATAACACAACCACTCTGAGGTCAGAAAAGGAATGGAAAATTTTCAAAAATGCAAACAATCTCAGGCACGCAGAGGAATCAGAAATAATACACAGGCCTTGCGGCAAAGGGCCTGAGCCCGCAGCGTGGGTGTGCCCGTCTCCCCCACGGGGCCCGCCGTACCTCCAGTTTGGCCAGCTCCTCGCCGTTATGGAGGATGCGGAAGGAGTAGAGGTGGTCTGGGCTCGGGTCTGGGACCACATCACAGCCCACCAGGCTGAGGGGCTGCTGGGCCACCTTGCTCCGGTTCCGGTCCTGGTAAAAGTGCAGGTGACTGTCCCTGACGGAGCACCAGCGTGACTTCCACTGGCTGTTCACCAGCACGTTCAGGTAACCTGCAGGAGGGCGTGGGTGGCTGAGGGGTGCCCGGGCTGCCACCACCTCGGGGCTTCCCCGGGGCTGCCCCAGAATCTCCGTTGCAAGACTTGTCATGCTTTGCCAGAGAGATGTTAACTCAGAGGGGCTATGGATGTCACAGTGTGTTTCTCCCCTCCTTCCTGTCAGCAGCTAGACCCTCTGAAGGTGGCCAGCACAGCTCCCTGGCTTTCTTCCCCTTGAGTCTGTAAGGCTACTAGGATGGCAGGCGTGTGGTCCTGGGTGTGAAGCTATCATGTCTCTTGAGCTCTCAGCTCTCCGCCTGGTCCCCATTCCCGAGCACTGTGCCTGCCAAGCCCCATAAACATCGAGCAAATGTACAGATTTTTAAAGACCACTAGGAAGACAGCAACCAATTCCCTTTCACTTCCACAAGGGTCCCTGCGCTGCCGCAAGAGAGTGTCTGGTTAGACTCAGAACGACCTGAGGTGAAGATAAACAGTGGGCTGCGGGTTCACCATCCCTAGGGACCTCAGACCCCCACTTTGATGTCTGAGCTGCCTTCCTAGAGACGTGCTCCACCCCCAGGGACAAGTCCAGCAGGCGGCTACAAGTCTTACTGGATGTCTCGAGGGACTTCTCTGGAGGCTCCAGCGAGGTAGACTTCTTCCTGCCCAGGTTCATTAGGTTGCTGAGCTTGAGACCAGCAGAACATTTCTTCTTGACTGTCAAAACAGAGAACAAGCCATCAGCACTGCCCACAGCTTAGTGGCATGCCCTTAGGAAAGGTGCCCAAACAGTATACCCCCTCCACCCCTCCCTGTATACACACATGTGTGTGCACATGCCTGCTCCCCAAACCAGGGTCCAGGGCCAGAGTCAGGTGTCTCTAGGATCACCGACTCAAGAGGGATACACTAACTTCTCTTACAGCCTGTCAGCACTTGAGAATCTTTACAGACGACAGGCTCAGAGAGGTTTGAAGTAGCATTAGCAAATGAGAAGAGAGAATATTCTACCTCCAGCAACTCATGAAACTTCAATTTGGTCACCTCTCCCTCCCTCCTGAATCTGTCAGCTGTAGTATTTCCAACTCGTTTATAAATTGGGGGCATGTTGGAATGAGCTATTAAAACTCGCTAGGGTTGATTGAGCCAGACAGCGGAGTCTCCACCCTGATAGGATTGAGAGCCCCCACCCCCCACCCCCATCCTAGGCTGAAGGCCATTAGTGCTGGTACCATCTTTGGTCTCTGGGACCTCAGGGTGGCCATCGATGGAGCTTCCATACTCTGAAGCTGACAGGTACTTCTCAGTTATATCTGGCTGTGGAAGACAGAGAGAGAGATAGGTGGGTGATCTGACCCGAGAATGGTTACCTCAGAGATTACGATTAAAGAGGAAATAATAGATTACTTTTAAATGTAGGGCAGGGGTCATGCTGGAGCTCAGGTTAGTGGTAGGACATTGGCCGGGCCTCGTACTGGGGCTCTCTGGGGGACCTGCCTCCACCCTCCCTTCCTGAGGTTCCCTGCCCTGTCCCAGGGCACCTTCCTCTTGGTCACAAATTCTCAAAACGGCTGCTCACCCTCATGTGACAGCGGCCCTGTAGCCGGTGGGGAGGGCAGGTAACCAGCCCCAGGGGTGGCATTAAAGTCAGCATCCCAACTGGAGCTGATGTCAAGCTGGGAAGCACCCACACCCAGAGCATGAGCAAGTCTTCTGAGAACTGACTGTGCTCCCAACACCCCAGGCTTCAGAGAAGGGCCAGCTGGTCTGCAGAGGGTCAGACCAAGGTGTGAACGCAGGCTGGAACCTTCCCCAGCCAGGTATGCTCTCGGAGCCTGCCCTGCGTGTATAACATGGGCTGACACCCCCATCGCATTCCTGGGGGCTGCTGGAAAGCTAGACATAGGAGTAGAGCGGCTCCTACTGCTGTTGGTGGAAAGCACTCAGATGATTCCAGTCAGGCTTCCAGATCACTCTCTCCAGATCTCTGGGAGACCAGCAAGAGGCCGCCAACCAGTGGGACCAGCCTCAGGCGGCAGCAGGGACTGGTGCACCTGGCTAGGGGACACTGCATACCAGCTCGTTAGGGAGAGCTCTTGTTTGTCACCTCAGTGTGAAGAAAGCCCAGGTTTACTCTGATTTGTGTTTCTTATTAATGACCCAGGAATGAGTGAGACAACTAAAACAGCCACTCTATGGGCATTTCTCCATCGGGGATGGCTGTGTCTTCCCAAAGAACAGGGGGCCTCCTCCCTGCTCAAGCCTTTTGGGGACCCTGTACTTTTCTCCCAGCCAGGGGTGGGACCCCAAAGCTGAGACAGTGACCCTGTGGCTGCTCTGTGCATACCCAGGCTTCAGGGCACCTACCTGCAGACGCTCAGGGACATGGACTGTGACCCCACATGTGAGGCCTTCCCAGGCGACCCTTACCTAGCCCCGCTTCCTTGACTTGGACCCTTAAGCAGGGACTCACAGCTCCATGCAAATGAGCGCTAGACTAGAGATCAACATTGGGATCAACGTGGAGACAGTTCCGCCAGCCCCAGCACCTCTGCTAGTGAGTAAGTGGGAAGAGAGCCTCAAGAAAAGACATCTCCCTGCTGAAGAATGGAGGGCAATGTGACTTTTGTCCCAGTAAAGCTCTCTTGCTCCACCCCCACCCAAACAAGAGAACACTGTAGGTCTGTATCAATTTCATCAGTTTTCCTGCCAAGCAGAAGCTACGGCCCTTATCCAAGCATTGCATGTTTCTTCCTAATTGGGCTGAAATGTGAAAACAAAGCTCCTGATTTTATACTTTTAATTTTTATGGAGAAAAAAATGGAATGGAACTGTCCTGCCAGGCCCAGTGGAGACTTACCTTCTGCCAGTTCAGACGCTGGGCATCCGGGGTGTACTGGTTTCCCTCGGATGTGCCTTCCGGAGGCAGGCAGCTCACCTCCTGGATGACCTGCGGGAAGCGGGCAGCTGTCAGCCGAGGCTCAGGCCCCCAGGGCCCTTCCGGCCTGGCCCGCACTCAGCCAGATGGAAGCGGGAGCCCCGCACGGTCAGGAGAGAGTGGACTGAGGCGAGAAAGATGGTTTCCCAGGAACAGAGAACCACTCACACCACTACCTGGCCCACACGGGGACCTAGCTGGGCAGGCTGCGACGGAGGGGAGCTTCTTAGTCCCTCTCTCCTGCAGGCCCCCACATGGTCTGGGGAGTGGGCAAGAGGGGTGCTTTTACAACAAGGCCCCCAGATGGCCAGAGCAGCCAGCCTGCAGCCCTGCAAGCCCAGGCTAAGCAGCCCCACCCAACGGCAAGTGTGTGCAGCGTCTCAGGAGTCAGGCCCCTACAGCCAAGTTCCCCCTGCACACGTCTGACCAGGAAGGAAAGGGTCTCTCGATGAAGACCAACGAAGTGGCTGGGTCTTCTCAGACTGTTCTGGTCTTTAAACCACCAGCCAAGGCGGGGTGAAGGGTGGGCGGCGGACAGGGGTCTCGGGAAGAGGACGTGAGAGTTGGGGAGGGAGGCTATGGGTCCTGCAGGGGAAGGACGGGTGGCTCTGAGCAGTCAGATGAACATGGATGGGAACTGGGATCAAGAGCAGTGTGTGAGCGTGTATGCAGGCAAGTGTGTGTGGTGTGTGTGTAAATATTTGTGCGTGCATGTTTACGCATGTTTCGTGTGTGTGCATGTGTATGTACATGGACGTATTCATGTGCGTGTGGATGGCTGGGGGTGGAGGGCAGATATAATGCTCCTGCACTGGACTGTATCCACAGGGCTGTGACAGGAGGGGACAGCAGGAAGGAGGGCAGGAAAGTGGTTCTCTCTGGACTCACCAGGGACCCTGCTGGGTTTGGAAATCCCTCTGTGACCATGGGCCCCTCCTTGGTGCAAACCCTGGACCTTTTGGAATCGTCACGCTTATCTTTCGTGCGGGGCAGGCAGGCCCTCCCAGGTGCTACCTGACGGTGAGCGTGGGCAGAACTGACCATGGGCATCGGTGGTGGTGGAACCCAGGACTGTGGCCACACCATGCTAGGTTTGAAACCCGATGCTGCCACTCACTTGCCAGGTGACCGTGATTGGTCATCTCATCCATCTTCGCCTTATTCTCCACTTCAAAACAGGGACATTAACATCACCCGGCTCCCTATAATGTGTGTAAAATTTGCTAAAGTGCATGTGGCCTCTATTCTTCTTGCGTAAGGAGGCTGGTGATGCCTCACTAGAGGCCGGAAGACAAACTGATGTTAACGAGAGCCGGGTCCCTGGTGACAGATTGCACACAGACCTGGCAGCGAGTGCTGTCATTCATTTCCCTGAGGCTGACAGCTCCCACTGAGAACACAGGAGGCCCTGGGACCTGGAAGGCTGGTAGACCCTTTACCCTCGACAACATCCATCCCTCTGGGGGGAAGCTGCGGGCCCCGGGAGCCCTCGTGGGGAGCAGGCCTGGGGGCTGCCTCACCCGGAGCCACTGCTCGGCCTGGTCCTTGCTCTGCAGGCCCAGCACAATCACATCGGCGTTCATCGGTGTGATCTTCAACTTGTGCTCCTTCTTCCGCACTTGCTTCTCCTTGTGCACGACGCTGCTGCCCAGCAAGTTCACGTCCAGCTGAGGGCTGTGGTCCTTGGAGGATTTGTAACACTGGAAGAAAAGAGACCAGGCACTGCTTTGCCAGGGGTGCCAGCTAGTCATGAGAGCCGGGCTCTGCCCCCCACAAAACCAAAGGGCCAGACACCCCAGTGCAAATCCAAAAGCTCTTGTTCTCAGCATCAGACCAGGCCGGCCGTCTCCCTCTCCTTCGAGCCTCCTCCTCACTGGCTCCAGCACCTGTTTATCGGAGCGGCTCTAACCTCACGGCAGGCCTGTGCTGGCTCCTCATGTGTATCCTTCTGCGGGCAGCTCCCACGCATCCAGGGTGGAACACAACTGTCCCACTTCTCTGCCTCTACATTTCATGCTCTGCTTCCCCAGAAATGGGGTCTGTAATGAAGACAGCTTATCATCTGCTGACATTGTTAGCAAAGAAAGGAGGGGCCTTCCTTGCCCTAACAGAGAAAACAGGGTGCCCCTCAGTTTCTCACTTGTAAAATGGGGGTTCCCCTCACAGGGCCACCTAACAGGATCACCCAAAGGCACATCTGCACAGAGCAGGGCACGTTGTCACCGGTGAAGAAAGGATGTTTATAAGGATGTCATGGAACTTTGAATCAGGACATCAAAGTGCGAATTTTAATTTAAAATAACAGGGAACAGGGCCGTGGTCAGAGTAATATCTTATGACTCCTTATTGCGTCTTGTCTTATAGTAAGTGATTCAAAATATTCCAACTTCTCTGAAAACACCTAACCTACCGTTCTCATGCTACACAGACAAATGCAAACACCAGAATTGGGGTGGGGCTGGGGGAACCACGACTGGGTGGCAGGCTCTACCCCCAAACTCCCATGGCCTGGATGGGAGGAAGAATGGGCACCCAGACCAGGGGACAAGAGTTCTGGGAAAAATGTGGATGAGATGGGGAGGGGGAGGGGTGGTAATTGCAGCCCCCTCTAACAGGGTGATGAAAACCACTAGATTTTTCTAGTTCAGAAAAAGCCCATTTTTAGAAGGTTTATCGGGTTTAATTATTCTTTTGGCAATAAATCCTAAAAACTAAATTGAAAAATAAAGGCATGCATGCATGCATGCAAAATTCTACATACAACAAGTTCGTCCAACCTGCAGCACAGAATGGCTCTGAACTCAGCCCAACACAAACTGGTAAACTTTTTTAAAGCATTGAGATTTCTTTTTGCACTTTTTTTTTTAGCTCATCAGCTATTGTTTTAATGTACTGTATGTGTGGCCCAAGACAATTCTTCCAACGTGGCCCCAGGGAAGCCAAAAGGCTGGACATCCCTGACCGACAAGTTCAGGTTACGTAGAGGCGAAAATCTACTGTCAAAGGTTCTCACCGCCGGGTCTCAGGGACCCAAAGGGAGAAGAAGATCAGAACACGGCGTGAGACCCACTGACCAGCAGTCTGGTGTCCTTGATGATGCAGAGCTGCTTGGCCCACTGCCCCAGCCACTTCTTGCGCCACAGGAAGGCGCAGATGCGGGTGTCCCGCATCAGCTCGATGCTGGCCTCGGGCGAGGGCCACTGGTAGGGCGCCGACTTGCTCTTGCTGCTCTCCTCCTCGTCGTACGACTCGTAGGAACTGCTCACAGCCTCTCCGTCCTCTGCAAGGAAGACCCCCTCGGTCACCGCCCCGCCAGGCAGGGGGCGTTTCTCAACACGCTGCTTTGTTCAGGAGGGAGGGCAGCAGGCAGGAGCAGCCACTGGTCCCGGGGACACAGCCCCCCTGCCCCCGCCCCCTCCCATGCCCTTGAACCAGCCCCACAGCTGCCAACCACAGACCCAGGCAGGCTTTCCGGCCCCAAACCCTTGACCAAAGCAGCTTCTTAGCTGCTGCCTCTGGCCACAGACACAAATAACTCAGAAGCCAGGAGTCTCTCCCTCTTCCTCCTCAAACCCTGTCATCTCAGACTCCACAGACACCTCTCCCAAGACACTGCCCTCAGATGCAGTGCACACCCTGGAAAAGGCCCTGCCCGTTTCCTCAGCTGACGGGCGAAGCAGTGGGCTGAGGATCTTTCTGGGTTCTCCGGGCCTGGCACGTGGTAGTTCCAAGGGGCCAGGAGGAAAGGGTCACCATCTGAGCCCAGAGCCAGGCACGCGACAAGCCTCTACTTGCTGGCTGGGCCCACTCTGTCCCTGGTTCTGTCCTGGGAGCAGGGAGGGGATGTGGCTCCTCAGAAATAAAAGGCAAAATAAGCCATGGCAGGAAATGGCTTTCCAGGGAAGGGGTCACCTTCCCATTGTTCAATGCCTTCCTCTTAAAAATCCAAATTCGGGGAAGCCCGGATGGCTCAGTGGGTTAAGTGCTCACTTTGCAGCCCCGGGGACTGAGGATCGAATCCCAGCCCCGGCCCATGTGAACCCATATGCTGAACTGGGGAGTGCCCCCAGTTCTGTTCTCACCGGGTGAGACCCCGGCCCAGTTCCTGCCCTGTGCAGCCATGTGCCCACCTGTGGAATAAAACTATGTGGAAAAACCAATGATGTACAACTATGGAGACTGTTCTGGGCCCTCCCCCTTCTCTCTGTCTCTGTCTCTCTCTGTCAGAAATAATAAAAATAAATCTTAAAAAAAAAAAAAATCCAAATTCATCCTCCACAAACTTGTCTGTCTCCTTCCCTCCCCATTGAACACCTCTCAGCACAAACTTAACTCCTGCATGTTCCCAACTCACGCTTGTGCTACTACCTCTGGCAACGCACCAACCTCACATTTTTGTTCTGTTTGAAAGGATCCCAAAACTCCAAGCCACAAGCAGCACCCAAACTACAGACACTCTGCACGCCTCAGTTTCTGCCCCCACAACTCCCTGCAAGAGTTCTCCAGGCCTTTACTGTGCTAGTCAAAGCCAACAAAAACCAGGTCAAGAAAAAAGAAATCAGTAAAACCCCCAAAAAGCAAGGCACTGAGAATCCCAGGATTCCTGGTCCAACCCCTGGGCTCAGCACAGGAATCCTGTCTATTGTAAGGTTGGTGTTGCCCCAGCTTCTGCTTGGATTCTCCACAGACAGGGAGCTCACTAGCTGCTTCCGTTGCTGGGCAGCTCTAACAGAAGAGTAGGTCCCGACCTACTTACTTCCCTGTGACTTATACAGACAAGTTCTGGCTCCTTGAGTCAGGGTGAGGGAAGCTTCTCTTTCCTCCCCATGATGCTCTTCAGAAAAGTGACAGTCCATGGGCCCCCTGTCTTGCCTTCCCCAGAAGCCCCTTCTACTATCTGCATAGCTGGGTTCCTGCGTACTCAGAAACTAGAACCCCATCTGAATTCCCACACAGGAAAACAGAATGAGGCCACTGCCTCAGTTCTTCCAGCTACAATGCCAACGGCAGTGCGTTTTACGTTGTTTTCATATTTCTAAAACTAACACTTTAAATGTCTTCATATCAGTTTTCTTTAAAAGCCGTGTGGTGTCATTTCCCTTCGTGGCTTAATGAAAATGTGGCAGAGTCCATCACCTTACACCTAGTAAATAAGCAAAGATTGAGCCTGGCGGTGCCACAGGTTGGGGACCCTGAGTCCACACTGCTGGTGGCAACATAAATTAACACGAGCCCCTCAGAAAACACTCTGGCAGCCTGTTGTTTCACAAGCCACAAAAACACCCATACCCTTTGACCCAGACATCTCCGGTCTGGGAATTTTTTACCAGGAAACTAGTTGGTTTTTTTTATAAAAAGAAGGTGGTGGGGAGGTTAAATGCATTAAGATACTAATTCAAGTGCAATTTAACAGTCAGCACAAAAATGGGGAGAGTATGATTTTATCCACTTAGGAGCACATAGCATGCAACTGTCATCCATGAAAACTGCAGGCTATTCTGCAACCAGATAAACTCGATAAATCTGAAGGTGAGAAAAATTTACATATGCGAATAGAGCAGTAGAGGAGGGCACCAGGGAGGACTCAGACTAAGTTGATCTGATCTGATGGCAGGATGAGGGTGATTTTACTTTTAAAAGATCCTTCTAGTCAGTCTTGTATTATCTGTACAATAAGTGAACTAAGAAGGACGCCATGCCACTGGGACACCTCCTCAGGGACAAAAGTTAAGGGGAGGCTACGGAGTTGCATGTGCAGAAGGTGGCCCGATCCCCTCGCTATTTTGTGCTTAGGGCGACTCCCCACGTTCCATGGAAAATCTGGCACCGGCCCGTCCACCTCTGAGGGGTATGGGGAAGCTGAGAAGAAAGAGCCAATCACAGTGCCTCAGGCTGCCTGGAAACGTAGGGCAAATGTATTAGTGTTATTCCTCCCTAAGACCAATCACAAATCACCATAAATGTAGACTACTCTTAAAGCAGATTCTTGACCTCCAGGGGTCCCAGGGGAAATAGGAGTGACAGGCAGGATGATCAGATCATTCCGTCCCCATTTTTGCTGTCCCCAGGTGGACTGTATCCCACTGTTTCCTAGAACCTGTCCTCAGAGGGCAAAGCCACCATGCAGCACTCTGAGTCCTTCCGACATGCTTCCGGATGCCACAGGCAGGGGCTATGGAAGGCAGGGTGACACACGGCATGGCATGCAGGACAATGGCCACGCTCGGGGCATGCACCCCATCTCCGAGGGCCAGGCAGCAGGCACGGACTCCATGGAGTTCCAGCTCTGGGGACAAGCAGTACCTAAGGCGATCGTGGCATAAATGACTCCTTCGGGCACGTGCACCCATCGGGGCAGTCCAGTGGGGGGAAATCTGCCAGAATGACCTGTAGGATATCCAGAAGCACAGACAACGGCAAGATGGAGAGAGATGAGATGCAGAAAGGGGCAGACCCAAGTGCAGAGACACCCAGAGAGAGACCCAGAGAGGCAGCACGGCTGCCTGCCTGTTGGAGGTGTGGGCTCGTCAGGAGAGAGCCCAGCCCAGCCAAGGACTTCATTTCCCAGCCGCTTCACATCCAGAGCCCACCACGTGACTACTGGTCACCAGTGGAATGTGGGTGGAGCAGTGTGCGTCACTTCTGGCTAATGCTTTTAAGAAGCACACAGGGGTTCACCACTCTCTCTTTGCAGAGGATTCTGTGGCCTGAGAGGGTGGCCGAGCCTACACTGAAAGGGGCCTGGGGACCTTCACCTGCTGACCAGTAACACCCAGACTGAATCGTCACTGTGCGTGAGAAGCAGATGTGCACTGTGTTACCGTGAACTGGAAGAGGGTTACTTGTTATAGCAGCTGTCGTTACCCCAACAGAAGACATCAGCAAAGGAGCTGACATCTTGGACAAGCAGGACAGAGGACACCATCCCCTGCACAGGTCAGCAGGGCAGGTATTCAACTTTTACTCAGAGAGAGGGACCTGACCCTGGGGAGCAGTGTGGCGACAGTGCTGATAAAGCAGGACAAGAATCCGAGACACCGGCCTTTTGTAGGAAGTCAGCAAAATCACTGTTAGCCAACAAGCTAGAGGGGCCAGAGCCCAGCGGTCATTCTTCCTGTTGTGACCAGCAGGTCTCAAACAGGTGCAGGGGTAACAGAAAGTGGGGACAGGCCAGTTTATATCACAGGTGAAGCCCCCTCTTAGTGGCAAGTGTTGTCAGGTCTCCCCAAGTCCCCTTGGCCCCTGTCCCGGCAGGAGAAGAAAGGCCATCTGGCATCTTCCCAACCCCCTTGCTGTGTTCACACTGCCCTTACGACAATCCCCACCCCCACCCCACCCCCACCCCCCCCACCCCCAGGCTTGGCTAAAACCAATACGAATTCATGGTCCAGAAACACCCCAAGAAGCTCCGGTCCTCCTGGCCACTTGTTTGTGTCGAGCTGCAGTGTCTGCCCCGCAAGCAGGCCCCCGGGAGTGTCTGGGAGGCAGGCCCGGGCTGGCACGGGCCGCACCCAAGACAGAGCAGGGCTGCAGATGCCACGGAGGTGAGGCGCTCGCTGGGTGAGTCAGCGCTTCCACGTTCCAGATGCAGCCAGACAGCCGCACCACACCCTCAGCTTTGGTCCGAAATCACAGCTCAGCCGGTGACACGGCAACGCCTCACATGCACAGTAGGTTCAAGCGAAGTGACCTGTGCCCAGCAACCTGGGCTCTTCAGAGAAAATAACCTCAGACAAAACAGGCTCTCGCCTCCCACACAATCCCCGGGGCCGCAGGCAGCAATAACCATGAAGAAAGGGAATCAATCCTACGAGGCTCCAAGTGACTGGTCCCCTCTTGTCCATGGTTCTGTCCTTTATGGAACCAACAACAACCCCCTTCAGCCACTCCAGGAGACCCTCATCTCTTACATTAAAAAAATTGTCTTATGCTTTCAAAGCCCTTTCACTTGCAAAAGAAGGAAAGAGAAGGAGGTAAGAAAGGGAGAGAGAGAGGACCACAGTCCAGCTGCCTGCAAGACAGG
This sequence comes from Craseonycteris thonglongyai, assembly GCA_004027555.1. NCBI lineage: Eukaryota > Metazoa > Chordata > Mammalia > Chiroptera > Craseonycteridae > Craseonycteris > Craseonycteris thonglongyai. Next base: position 98,263 of record PVKE010000501.1, on the reverse strand, counting down.
GTCGCAACCAGCTCTTTCTCCTGGAACCTCTGGGGTCTTTCTGTGCAGAATTCCTACACCATGAACGTTTCTGATGTGGCTTCCTCAGGCTGAGAACCACGGGCCCAGGACCGAATGATGGCTTCACTATGAGCCCTGCCCCCATAGCACCGGCCATCTTTTCAATACATAAGATAGCTCAGCCACCAAGTAAACCCTCCGAAGGCTTGCTGTCTCGTTCAGACCGAAACCAGTCGTCACAGTGGCCTGCAGCTGACTGCTGCCTCTGTCACCTCCTGTCTCCCCTCCACTGGCCTTGCTGTTCCTCACACTTGCCGAGAGCTCTCCCACCTCAGGGCCTTCACGTGTACAAGGCTCTGTGTTGCCTAGAAAGTTCGTGCCGTTCCCTGCCCCTCTCATCTCATTCAGGTCACGGTATCTAAGGCAGGCATGTCCAACCTGCGGCCCGGGACGGCTTTGAAGGAGGCCCAACACAAATACTTAAAACATGAGATATTTTTGCAACCTTTTTTTTTTTTAAGCTCATTAGCTATTGTTAGTGTTAGTGTATTTTTTGTGTGGCCCAAGACAAATCTTCCAACGTGGCCCAGGGAAGCCACAAGGTTGGACACCATTGGTCTAAGGTCTTCCCTATCTAAAATAACACCCCTCTCCCACCCCAGCGCAGCTGCTGCTGTTTGCCACATTTATCACCCACGGACACATCCTGTGTTTATGTGTTGTCTGTCTTTTCTCACAGAACCTAAGGGCTGTGTGACTGCGGAGCTTTCTGAGCATGCTTCTGAGCTCCTGGCTTCTAGAAGCATGCCTGCCACACAGTGGGAGTACAGACACCATTAGTGCAGTGAAAGAACTCTGGAAACAGGGCTGTCCCTCAGCCTGACCACACTCCCCTTACTCACAAGGGCCTGGTGCCCCTTGGCCAACACACCTCTCTTCAGTCACATTTCTATGAGGAATCCAGTGACATCCAGGCCAGAACACCGAAAGCATCAGACACATAAACCATGGCGGACCCTCCTTACAGGAGGGATGGGTCTGCCGTGGGTCTCAGCTCCCCACCAGACCAGTGGCCCAGAGCTCTGGGGCCAATTCCCAACTTGGGCAGTGCTCTCTGGTGACAGCAGCCCAGGCTGTCTGTCCTCTGTTCCCAGCATCTGTGCAGGACACAGGTGGACCCCACTCCACAGCCCAGCCTTAGCCCCGGGATGTACCATTGAGGGACATGTCATATGGCTCAGCCTCTTCATAGTAACCCTCAGGAGACTCGATCTTCGGGACAGAGAGCTGTTTCTGTTCTGGAATCTGTGGTATGAACAAATAAAACAAACATTTTCAGATATGACACACTGACAGCAACTTGCAATTAATCCTTTGGGTGGAAGGAGGGAGAAGTCCAGGAAACAAAAATGCCCGGCTGGACTTCAGGTCAGCTGGGAGGGAGACCATGGAACCCCAGGACTCCCATCAGCCACCCTGTCGCGTGTTTGCTTTGCATCCTGTGAAGGGCTGTGTGCATGATGTTGAACCTCACTTAGCCTCAGCTTTCTCTTCTGCAAAATGAGGCTCAGATCCCGCATTGCACACACCAAATATCGTTATGCATGCGGCATGAACACACTTCAAGTCCAGATGGTGTCGGGCCGATGTGGGAGCTATTATGGCTTCTAAATAGAACATACATTCTAAAAAGACAAGAGCTAATCAGAGGCACACAGAAGATGACCAGGCTTCTAATTCTCAACCTCTTACCATCATAAGTGCCATCATTCGTTCAGCAAATATTGCTTCCACATACCAGCTGTGAGGGACGACTCCAGATGGCAGGAGTCATGATCAAGTGCATCATGAATGGTGCTAATAATAGACAGGGTCAAAGTTCTGTGGGAACCAGGAGGGTGGGCAGCACATTCAGAACGAAGGGAGCATGATCAGAGCACAGGGTCTTCATGCTGAGTCTCAAAGACGACCCTGAGCCTCTTATATGGCACAGGGGTGGATGAGCACACTTTGAATAGACTAACAAACACACGCAGCTGTGTAGACCCAAGGAGCATGCAATCAGCTCCATTCCACCATGATTCTATCTATTAAATAGGCACCAGACTATGGAGCTAATCACGTAAGTAATAGCAGGGAAGAGAAAAGGCAGAGTATACACAGGTCATAAAGGTGTAAGCATCCACCCACATGCATCTCCAGTGTTTTTCTAAAGCATGAAACTCCTGATGAATCTTCATAATGAGCTGGGAACAGCAATGAGACGATCAGAAGTGGATCCCCACTCCTGGCATTAAAAAGTCCTTGTGCTGGGAGTTCCCAGGAGGGGCAGGCCTGAGACTCTGGGAAGCTCCAAGTGACAGCAGAGAGAGGCTCTTAAGATAAAGGGGTGGGGGGGACCTCGAAGAGGAGGTAGCCAATGGCAGAAACCCACGGGGCCCTGAGCTCAGGAGAGGGGGAGGGATCCAGAAACCCAGTCTAGGAACCTGAGCTTATTTGGGGGACCGATGACAGAGAGCGCTCCACTAGTCCTGGCCCAGAAGCTAGAAGGTGGGAGGCCACTCAGCCTGGGCTCAGGTCTCCATGGGACAGTACTCAGAATGGGTGACAAGAGTGTCCACTCCTAGCTTCCCCCGGGGCAGAGTAAGGCTCCTGCGGCTGCTTCACCAACCCCAGGGTCCCCAGGGTCCCCAGGGCCCAGTGCTGTGTGGCTTGTCCCCTAAAATCTACTTATGTGACCTGTGGAGTGAACAGGGTGGGTCTGAAGCCGAGCACTTGGATGCCACCGACTTACCCATGGGTCTGTGACAGCCTCTCAGAGCCTCATTTTCTCCGTCCATAAGACAACAATAGTAGTGGGGTTGTCTTGAGGATTCCGTATGACAAACCATGCCGGTGTTGCCCCAGGACCTGGCCCATATCAAATACAAGGAGGCTGAGGGCATCCCTGCCTGGGGGCCTCCATGACCTGGGGGTCTATGGGAGCCAGGCTACCAGACTGCTGTCTGACAGGCTGAGACAGGTCCACAGGAGGGGTGGGGCCACAACCTGGGTCCCACATAGGTTCCTTCTAACGTCATCTGGCCTCACACCAAGAGAGCAGATTCAAGACCCAGAGGCAGGCTCTGCACAGCTTTCAGCCCCACAGGTGCAGGAAGGAAGAGGACAATCCGCTCATTTCCCAAGCAGACCAGCTACTGCACTGGGCTGGCAGGTGTGGCTGCAGAAGGCGGATGGCTGGGAGGGGGCCCTCCGCCCCCTGCTCTGTCCCATAGGCTGGGGCCTTGCACACTGCGTCTGTAATTGGTAGCTGCTAGTGGATGACCTTTCACCTTGGCTGCCAGGAGCCTGCAAGATGTGTCTGTTCCTTCCAGCCCTCCTTGGCCCCTTGGTCACCTCACGAAAGGGCTGCCCAGGAGACCCAGCTGTGGTTCTCTGCGAGCCAGCTTCCGGGAGTCTGAGGGGCACAGTATCCCCTCACCTGGGCAGTAGAAAGCCCCCACAAATGGGTCCTGGGTCCCACGCTTCCTGAGCTGGCCGGGCCTCTAGCTCCAGCCTCCAAGGAACCCCTCTTCTCTTAGTGAGGAAGTGGGTCCCATGTGGAGAAAGGCTTCGAGCCCCCGAGATCCAGCACCAGTCTGGGACAGAATAGGACACAGCGGGAAACAAGCCGTCTGTGAAAGCTTGTCCTGCTCATCAGCACCACAGACCTACTGTCCTGTGGGGGGGGTGGAGCACCAGGGAGTGTTTCCTGAGGGTCTCCCAAGCCTCTCACTGTAAAGTCACCTGGAAATGGATCTTAGGGAGAGGCCTTATAGGGCAGTGGCAGGAATCCCACCTCCAGGGTTTGAATCCTGCCTCTGGCATGTCTGAGCTGCGTGACTCTAGGCAACTTACTTGACCTCTCTGGGCCTTAGTTCCTCACTCTAAAATGAGGAAATAGAAATACCTGTCACATGGGGTCGTTGTAAGGGTTACATGGTGCTCAGCATTATTAAATACTCAATAAATATTAGTTTTTACTAACCTAAAAGTATCAATGAAAGGAAGAAAAGCTACCACCTATACACGTTTGGTGGAGGAAGAACAGATGTGCCCTGGGCAAACAGACCTGTGGGCTTCACCAGGCTTATACCAAGCTCTGACTCTCTATAGAAGACAGTCCCTGCTCTTAAGGCTGCCCAGGTAATAGGTAAGTTCCTGGGTCAAGTTAAAAGGTAAAATCATGTACATAACTATTCAGAAGAAAGTCCCACAATTATAGACACAATGGCCTATTGTCAGAAGTCAAAGGAGCGACAGATTCTAATTTCTCAGGGTTATAAAGGACTCACATTTTAGTCACCATCATGATGATGAAGTTTCTGAACATTAAAAGAAGATGCAGAAGAGATGTGACCTGAAAGAACTTTCTGAAGGTTCACAAGAAGGGGCACAAGCCACCCTGCATGGCAGGATTTGCCTGAGGTCCACAAACTTTTCTGTAAAGGGCCACATAGTAAGTATTTGGGGGATTTGTAGGCCATTCCGGGTCTCCAATCTCAGCTACTCAAAGCAGCTGACTTAATGCAAAAGCATCCAAAGATGATACATAGTGTGGCTGCGTGCCACACTATGGCAACAGTTTATTGAAACTGTTCCTTACAAAAGAGCAGGTGGCTGTGTGTGTGGCCAGGGGGCCGTAGTTGGCCAATTCTGGTTTAGATAAGAGATGAAGATGAGGGGTGGCCCAGCTGACCTGAGGCATCCAGGCAGTTCTGAGCAACCTGCCCCAGAGTGCACTGTGGAAGGTTCTGGGTGGGGGTCAGTGGATGGGACCGGCCTCAGCTCCCAGGCTGAGCACGGTGATCTCCTTTGGTGGAGTGAGCTGCTCACTTAAGACCAGCAGTGGTCCATATTCGGGCCTCACAGGGGAGATCAGGTGGAGGTGGCTGAGTTTGTCGTGAGCACAAACAGTGCCAGCAAACCCCTGCTTCTCCTGTAGTGACCGCAGCCCCTGGCTATGCACACAGAGGCCTGGATCATGGGCCACACCCATGAGGCTGCTCCAGATCCCTGCTGGTGGGGTCCGGACTCTGTGGGGGACAGAGGGGCAGCCAAGTTACCAGCGAGAGAATCAAGACATCCTGGGCCTGAGACAGAGGCCACACACCCGGCCGAGCCACAGGCACGGAGGGTCCAAGACAGACATTCATCCAGCTTCTGCCACCGCCACTAGCAGGCCTGGGGCGGACCATTCAACAGGGCAAGGCACCAACACCCTGAAGCTCTGGGGTCAGGGTGGGACAGGGCGTGGTTTTCTCTATCTGAAGAAGAGAGGTCACACGGTCACTCCAAGCTCAGCTGCCGCCCTCCCTCCCTCTCTCTGACCCTCCCGCAGGGGCCGAGGACACAGCTGTTCCCACTCCACCCTGCCGCCACTCCTCTGGGGGCCTCAGACTAAAAGTTTTGACCACTTGAGCCAGACATGAGCAGAGAGGAGGCCTGAGGGAGCAGACGTGTGTGTGCACACGCGTGTGCGGGCAGGGCGGGAGGGGGAGAAGCCCCAGATGACAGCAGCCACCCACTTCCTCCCTCCACGTCCGAAGCCCCCTGAGGTGGGGAGTGGGGGACCCAGGACAGGACCAGGAGGGACCTAGGAAAGGGAGCTGCAGTCAGCACATCTCGTGCGTCTCGGCAGAGAACCTCACAAGGAGGGAAGGCTGTGGTCAGCGGCTTTGCTCAAAGTCTCCCCAGGGCCTGGAGTCTGTCCACAGAATCAACCACCCCAGGCCTAAAGGCCACCCCGGGATTGTGTTATTCTTGGGTGGCGGTATTCTCCCTAATTCCAAGGGCTGACAGAGCCTCTCCTGGCCCCAAGTGGCCCCCAGTCACAGCCGACACAGGAAGTCCGCTCCCGGGAAAGGCCAGTGGCCCGGCCTTGCTTGCAGGCCCTGCATCTCACACCCCAGAGCCCTGGGGGTCTGTGCACTCAGGAGACGGGCAAAGGAAGAGTAAAAACCATGGACAGAATCCCAGGGACCTGACTCCTTCAGCACAACAGCTCGATCCTGGACGCTGGGGCTCTCAGCTCAGCATGACCACGTTTGCACAACACAGATTTGCCACCCAGCACTTGGGGCCTGCAAGGCTGCTGGAGGGGAGGCAGGGAAAATGACCCTCCTACTGGGTATTAGCCCAGAAGCAGCACCTCCAGGCTGGGCAGCGGTGGTACCCCCACTGCACAAAAGCCAAAGGCCTTGGGTCCGAATCAGATGCTGAATTCAGGTCATATGCATTCCTGCCCGGGCTCACCTCCCCCATCACCCAGCAAGGGGTACCTGGGACACAACAGACACCACAGCATCTCCTACTTGCTTACAGCCAGCAGCAGCTGGATCAGAGCAGAAGGGACCTGCCAATCCCCCACCCCACCCCCAAGCACTGGGGCAGAAAGCAAGGGGGGTGGGCAGCTGGAAGGGACACAACTTGCTGGAAAGACCAGCTCACGTCCCGGAGGCCGCACAGTGGCCTGGAAGCCAAGAACCTGCGCTCAGTTCCTGGCTCTGCTACCTCCCAGTGGGGGCACCGGGGCCAGTTTTAACTCTTTGCACGCCTGCTTCTTCGTGGGCGGTGCCTATGTGCACTCGGGACAGGGAACAGCTCCGGGGGTGGCAGTCCCCAGTGCTGTTAGCACAGTGGGGGCACCCAGGGACCCAGGCTCAGTTCATCAACCTCACCCAGCCTGAGATGAAGTCTCTGTCCACTGTCACCCAGCTCCAGGGGCCTCATGCAGTGGCATGGTGTCCCAGACACCCCAGAACTGGCCTGACCACATGGCCACAGGAGAGCAGCTTGAGGAACTCTGCCACTGCTCAGGAAGGCATGAATGAAGGGGCCTGGGGCTGGGACCCCCTCAGCAGTGATGGGTGGCAGGTTTGGGGCTCAGTGTCCATGGAGTCACACACCTTCCTGCTGCTGTGTGGACCCCAGAACCGCTGCTCCATGGAAATCCCTCCCAGCCCTCACCTCAAACCTCTCAGGGAGCTTCCCCAACCAGATCCAGAAAGAACCCAGGTTCAAATCCTGATTCTGCCAAGCTGTGCTGCATTCAGACTTATAAACCTGCCAGTTCTGGTTTCTTCACCCATAAAATATACACACTACTACTTACGGAGTGCTCGTGTAGTGTGCCACGCACAGCCTTAGCCCAGTAAGACAATCTTGTCAGAGAGATGTTCACTTTCCTTCCATTTCAATACCAGGAATCAAAAGCCAGAGGCCTTTAAAATAACTTGCTCAACTTCAGAGAGCTAATGACACCTGGCAGAGCTGGGATCTGAACCCAGCCTTATGATTCCCTAATTCTATCTGTCCATCCATCCATCCATCCATCCACCTGTCCGTCCATCCACCCACCCATCCATCCATCCATCCATCCATCCATCCATCCACCCACCCACCTGTCCGTCCGTCCATCCATCCATCCATCCATCCACCTGTCCGTCCATCCATCCATCCATCCACCTGTCCGTCCATCCATCCATCCATCCATCCGTCCGTCTGTCCGTCCGTCCATCCATCCATCCATCTTGCCCATACATCCGTCTGTCTATCCATGCACCCATCCTTTCTTCCATCCAATTTTCCTTCCTTCCTTCCTCCCTCCCTCCCTCCCATCCATCCATGTGGCTAAATGTATGCAGACACCAGATGTGAAACAATAAACGAGAGACACAGTCCCTGTCCTAGGGAGCTTATAGCTTTCCTGGGAGGCAAACAATACACAAGACCGTTTCAATGGTGGCAAGTGCCCTGGGGACGGTCACTGGACAGCGGTGCAGATAGTATCCAGGGCAGGGATGGAGACGAGGTGCCTCACACAGGCAGGTCAGGAAAAGTCGGTCTAAACAACATCTAAGAGGTGAGCAGGCAGCAGCCATTGCGGAGCCCGGGATCAGGAGGTGCTAAGTCCCTGGGGCAGGATGGACCACATGGCACAATGCAGGGACAGAAGAGGCCAGTGAAGCACACAGGCAAGGAGGCTGTGGATGCAGCTGGGCCCCACCGGTAGGCCCTGGGGCCATGTTAAGAAACATGGATGTTTTTTCCTAAATTCAGTAAGAACTATTGGCAGAAGAGCCGTGTGATGTGACTTACAATTCTAAAAGTTCACTGTAGCCTGAGTGGGTGACCACAGTTGTACACGGCCCCACTCACGCAGTGCTCGATAAAAAGTGGGAGTAGCTTCGGACCCACAGTGACACTTGCTAAAGGCGATCTTCCTCACCTCCCACTCCCACGCCCCTTAGCGTCCTGCGTTCCATGGCCCTGAGAAAACAATGTCACCTACAGACAGGCTTACTTTTGCTCTGTCTCTCTCCAGTACCTTGCTCCATGCACAGCACACAGTAGGTACTCAGAAAACGCCAGATGCTTGGTGGAATAATCCCTGTTAAAACAACAGGAAGTTCAGGGGGCCCACGTCATGAAAAGCAGGTATCTTGGACCCACACTTACGATCTTGGGGGGTGGGAGGTCCGGGAGGCTCTTCTGAGGGGCTGAGGAGTGCTGGCCGGGCTCCCCGTTGGTCACTGGGCAGCAAGCAGGAGTGGCCTCTGTGGGTAGCAAGCAGGAGAGGGCTTCGGTGAGGGGTGCCCACCCTCACAGCAGGGCCTCATTACCCAGGAATGTCTGGTCACGTGTGGCCCATGGGTTCTATTTGAGCAGGTGTTAATTACCCGGGCAGGCGGTCCCTGGGGCCAATGTTGTTTTTCCTCCGAGAATAGGGTGTAGTGGTGCCCCCGCCACAGGCAGATGCCTCAGAAGGAACTGGTCTGGCTGTCTGGCAAGTTTCCCACCTTCTCCTCCACTTGCCCCGTGTCAAAAATGGCCTAGCCACTTAGCGAGCAGAGGAGCTGCCCTGTGGTCACTAGAGCTCCGACCCTGTGATTACTGCTCTTTCCATCCCACAGTCTACCCGGAAGGCCACCAACCCTGGGCACAGCGGCTGCTTCCATACCGATGGGTCCTGCTGAGCCCCAGCTTGGTGGTAGGGCAGAGGCGGAAAAGCCACACTGGAAAACTTGGCCACCAACCCTCTGTGTGCTTTTAAGGAAAAAGCACCCAAGGCTCTTCTGGGGGTGATCATTTCAGCCGGTGACCCAGCCAGCTCCAGGACAGAGAGGCTCAGACAGACCTGACCTCGGGGCATTGGTGGCATATGTTTTATAGCCAAGCTTTTTACAAGACTTTGGGGCACTGTGTCCCGGCCTCTCTCAGCCTTTGATTTTGAGTAACAGGATTGAGAGTTGGGAGACTGGACTTTTAATCCACCTCCCTCTGCAATTTAGGCCATTCTATCAACCTCTGGGCCTGCCTGGGGTCCTGTCAGACTCACTGCGAATGGTTTTGGGAGAAAATAGAGAGGAAAATAGTGCAGATGAGTAAGACAGCATCAAAGACACCCTGTGTCCTTCCAATGGAGGATAAAATGTGCTGCCAAAGAGAGCACCTTTGAACAAACCTTTAAATATCGAAAGCAGTTGCTGACATTACCATTCCCTGTCCCCTTTGCCACCCCCCCCCCCCCCCCACACACACATATACACAAACAAGAAAATCCAGACTTTTATCGAAAATGTAAAGCTAAAACTGTGGGATCAGCGCCATCCACAGCTGCTTTCTTCAAACATCTGAATTATGACTTCCTGCTCCTGGGACAATGCTGGGAAAAGCTGAGGGCTTGTTGGAACAGATTCCTTATCCATGAAGGACACATGAGACCTTTAAGATGCAAGGAGGCGGCCCAACGAAACATCCCCAAATACACCAACCCAAAATACCATCAACCAAACTGGGACTTCCAAAAATATCCCCAGCGGGCCTGTCTGCGGTATTGGCTGGAAGGAAGGCGGGAGGGACAGGACCAAGGCTCGTCGCTTCGAAGCCCCCTCCCAGGAGTCTCAGCCTCATACCTTTGTCTTGGGGCTCAGCATTCTGTTGCTTGTTGACCGTCACCTTGTTCATGTAAATGTACTCCTCATCAGAGCCTGCAGAGACAGGGGCAAGACACAGCTCTGTGGAACTCCATGAAGGGAAAGGAAGGGCTCCAGAGAGAAACAGGGTCCCCTAGAGACACTGTCATCTGCTTGGGTTCCAGTAAAAACACACAACTTTTTGAATTGACTGAAAGAGTCCATCATAGAGAGAGTTGATACACACACACACACACACACACACATATACATATATATAGAAAAAGAAGAAAGAAAAAAAGCAACCAAGTTGCGGACTATTAGTTTACTATTAAGGTAACAGAAGTCTTATGTGGAAAGGCACCCATACCTCAAGGATCTGCCTTGCTATTCCATCAAGCAGAGATTTCCCTGAGTTTCCTGGCATGCCATTTGAATTCTAAAAACCTTTCCTATCCGCCATTCTCACCCTAGTCTGAACTACACACATGGGCTATCAGGGCAATGTCTGTATGAGGTAGGTCTCATGGAGGCTATGGAAGTTGAGCTCCCAGGCCTCAAAATGGGGCACCACTGTGGGGGCCTGAGACATCCACATCAAGAGCTCTGGGTGTAGAGCGGGGAGTGGAGCACTGCCAGCCACCTGCTGTACCCCGAGGGCTGTGGCCTGAAGCAGCACAGCCCTTCCCTTCCTTCACAATACCTTCTGGGCAGGCTGTCCGCTTCCCAGACCTGTCTGGGCAGAGAGAGGCTAGCCTCCTAACACTCAGGTTTCTAATGCCCCAAGGAGCCTTTCTTCAGAAGCCTGCACAGGAAGCTCAGCTCAGTGCTTCTCCTCAGAGAAACCTCCTGCGTTTCTCTTGGGGCCCTTAATTTGCATTTCCTAGAAACTCGTGGCTGATAAATTCCAGTGGTTGCAGACCACGTTACCGAGCCAAGGGATGCAATTCAAACCCCGGGTGAAGGAGGCAGTTCAGGGCCAGTTCCTCACCACACACTGTGCAGACTCAAGCCAACGGGCCTGCAAAAGCCAAGTCCTGGGAACTCAGAGGAACCAGAGGACACACCTGGACATGTCCTCTGCCATGAGCCCACAGGATCACCACCGCTGTGCCCAGCCCTGCAGGGACCACCAGCAATGTCACCCCTATACCAAGGGCTGTGGCAGTTCATGGGAGGAAGCCATGAGGCCCAAACACAGCAAGCCACAACTTGCATACTTCCACCAATGGAGACCCAGAGTGGCTGGGTCAGTACCTTCTCCAGAATTTGGCACAGGGAGAAAGTGCTCTGCAAGGGGGTACAGGGTCTGGGGGTCTTGGCTGAGCTCTGCCACTAACAGTGTAATTGTGGGCAAAATACCCACCCTGCAATGGCCTTGCTTTTGTTGCTTGCATAGTATGAAAAATAACCATGATGAAATATTGCCCGTTTCTACCTAGCCCAAGTTTTCATGAGTACAAAACTCAAATATTAGGAAACCGGAAAAAGTAAGGTAACTTTATAGCTAACAAAGATTAAAAATGACAGCCTAAAACACGGGAAATAACTTAGAGTCTAAAATAATAGGAAAATGGTGAAATAAACCATGGCCCATCAACACACATAGCAGCATTGTCACCTTTAACAATACATGGATTACTGAAGAGTGTGTAAGTTGACGACCATTTTGGAAGTAATTTTGGAGGATCATTTCATTTTTAAGTGTTCATATTCTTTGACTCTGTATTTCCAATGCCAGAAATTCCTCTGGAAGATATACTCCAGCATATAAACAAAACTTACTTTGAGGATGTTCACTGCAATGTTGTATGAGGTTTCTTTTTTTAAAAAAGAGCAAAACTTCAACACCAACTAATAGGGGACTGGTGGAACAATACTGCTCACCCATCAGGGACACTGCCCAACTGCAAAATAAAGTAGCTCTATGTCTGTTGTTTATGGACATGTCCAAGCCCTACTCTTAAATCAAGGGATCACATTTCAGAACAGCAAAACTAGAAAAAGTATGTGAACTGTCAACACATAGAAATGTGCACATGCAGCAATTATAAATGTAGAAATCACGTAAAGCTGAACACAGAGGCAAGCCGCAATTCCACAAGAATATTCAGATGACTCTGATAAAGATTTTTTTAAAAAAGGAATCTAAGGAGCGTAAATAATGTCTAATGTTCATATTATGTGTCGACTAAGCCCACACTCTCATACAAAACATAAAAGGCGAGATACTGGCACTGTTTTTCACTGCTGGATTCTAAGCAGGTGCTTTCTCCCCAGAATGGTGATTTGTAAGTTAGAGACTTGCACCCTGGCTCCCTCAAGGGCTGTGTCTCCCGCCTTGGGAATTCTGGAGGCCAAGGTCAACTAGGTGTTTATTCTAAGATTGCTAATCCAGTGCCATCCAGGGTGGTAAATAAGAAGCCCCCAAGAGCATCTTCAATCATGGGAAAATCCCAGAGAACTGGGCCCTCAAAGGGGAGGCTGCTGAGCTGCCCACGGCTGGAGGCAGCAGCCTTGGGATGGGAACTCTCTCTCATTCAAGTTCAGATGTGCACTGAGCACCAGCACTGTGCTAGATGCCGAGGACACAGCAGAGAACAAAATAGACCTTGTCCCTGCTTTCATGAAATCACTCATCTAGGGTAGGGGTGGTGTAAACCTGAATGGGAAAGTTACACAGGAGTGTAGGAAATAACAAAGCCACAGGTGTGGTTAGAAAGGAGCTCTCACTGTGCCCTGGGCAGGTGTGTGACTCCTGGGGGGACAGACATGTCTGCAGACGGTGGTTCTTCCCAGGTAACTGGGCAAAGGGTGAGGAAGGGGGACATGCACCCTCTTGGCTACAGTTGGATAGACAGATGTTTGAAGCTCTTCCTGTCAGAGGGGAACCCCTTGAAACTTTCTGACAATCTCTGAGCAGGATATTGGGGACCAACAGTTCTTACTGGTGAAGGCAGGAACAGACAGCTGGTCCCAATGGACAGACCTCAGTCTATGCCTGGCTTCACCATCCAGACAAAAAGAAAAGATAGTAAGAAATATGTGTTACAGTAATAAAACAAAAAATGAGAAGACCCAAGTGGAAAACTCCATTTGAAAAAGTGTAAACACACACTCACACTGTGCCCCAAACGTGTAAGAAAAACAACAGCTCAGCCAGTGTTGTGTTTGGTCAGCCTGCCTCTACCTGTAAGTGTCGCCAGGCTGAGCTAATTTTCTGGAATACACACCATGAGGCAGGCCTGCGAGGCCAAGACAGGAAGACAAACGCATCTTTCCTGTGTGGCACAGCCATTAATCTCAGATGAATGTGGAAGGCTGGGAGGTGAGGAGAGTGTAATGGTTAGGTACACCTGACTAGACTTAAGCCCTGGTTCTGTCCCTCACAGCCATGTGCCTCCAGCAAGTGACTTTCCAAGACTCGGTTCCCCTGTGGGTATGATGGAGATAAGAACCACTCCTGCCCTCACTGACTTGGGACAAGTTTTAGATGACATAATCCATGTCATTTCATACTAAGCACAGTGCTGGGACAATGAACGCATAGAAAATGTTAGCTGCTGCTATAACCACTCTGTCATCTAAGGAGGCACAAAGAGGGCTATACAGAGAGGGCTAGAAGGGACGTGCTCAGCTAAATGGTGGCTACTACTAAGTGGACGTCAACCTTAAGAATGCAAGTGGCAGCCACAGCCTCGGTACGGCTGTGTGCGTTCACTGATAGCAGGCTGGTGGCTCTCTGGGGGTGATGCACACTGGGGAGCCCGCTGACCGGTTCTCAGCAGCCTCCTGCAGCCCTGCAAGCTGTGGAGACCAAAGGTGGGAAAACCTGATGTTAGAAGCGCAGAACACACCAAGATCAAGGGCTAAAGAAAGGCCATCCCACGGGACAGGACACAGCACTTCACATCAAATAGGGGACCCTGCACGGGGAGCTCTGACAGAGTAGTTAGCACTGGGAACCATGGTTCAGCCCCCATGACAGAGGTGCTTTCTAAATCCCAACAGACGTCCCTTACCACAGAATATTCTCCAGTCAGCGCACATCTCCGAGGCTCCGGGGAGTGTGCTTTCTAAAGGACCCCACGGATGAGTCCTTCTGGATGGCCATCCCTCTCTAGCTTACCTGATTTGTAATGTGGATTTGCCACCTGCCTTCCCGCCTTGGATGTGCTGCTGCCCAGCACTCCCGCGGCCAGCGGACCGCTCACTACAAAGCCAGGAGCAGCCTGGGAACCGGCGAGGCCTGGAAAGCTGAAAGGCGATTGAGGGGCTTGGGGGGAAATGCCTCCGATGAAAGGCTGAGCGAGCCCCGATTATTTCACCAGAAGAGAAGGCTGCTGGGCACATAGCAACAGGCCTCAGCTCTGTGAGTCTCTGCAATTCGGAGAACAGAAGCTAGTTCCACGGGGAACAAAGCAGAAGACAACGGGCCTTGGAATGGAGCCTGGCGGCTTAAGGTGGGATGTAGGAGAATTTCCTGACTGATGGCCGGAGCAGGTGTACCTCCCTTCCCTGGCCCGGATTTTGGGCTGCTCCTGCCAAGAGGCAGATGGAGTAGATGCCCCCTGATGGTCCCATACTGTCCCCAGACATCAACTCCAATTCTCAAACATCCGATATAAAATAAACTCAACTGTAATGACTTCACAAAAAGGCTCCTCCTTAAAAAAAAAAAAAATCTAAATGTGCTAGAAATGACACTGTCTGTCCACAAGACGACTTGTCCTAGAATGTGCAGAACCGCCTTCTTCATCAGCACTCCAATGTGTGAACAATCCCAATGCCCATCGACAAATCAATGCACCCAGATCGCGGTTTATTAGCAGAATAGAGCACTTATTACACAACCATAACAGGAACAAACTCCTGCCAGGCCGCCTGGCGCAGACAAACCTGAGAAAAAGAGGTCAAACCTGCGGGACACACTGTCCGATTCCACTGACACTCGAGAGAGGGCGATGCTAATCTGCCGCGCGGTGGGGGTGACCGGGCCTCACTTACTGCTGCTTCTGGTGTAAAGCTGGAGGAGCTCGGCCAGACCGCTCTTCTTCACCACGGCCAAGCTGCTAAGGTTCTCCTGGTCGAGAATCTTGAGGAAGTCCTCCAGCTCTGTCAGCAGCTGCTCCAGGGCTAGCGGAAGAGAACAGAAGATACGTTTGCAGTGCCTGTCTTCTCTTTAAAGGACCCGCTCAGACCCACCTCTGCTTCCTGGAGCATTCCACCACGGACCCTCTGGTCCCACAGGGAAGGGTTTGGGTGAGGCCTGGCAGCACATGGGAGGCCCAGGCAAAATGTGGGGTTCCCAGTGCCAGGATCTTGGGGAGTGAGAAACAAGCCCTCGGCTTTGAGGTGAACAACCTGGGCCAAAGATGTAGGTCTAACCATTTGCTGGAGTGAGAGTGGACAGGGTGGCCCAATCACACCCAGGAGGCCATGCGAGTTTGGAAACAGCATTTTCTTCCTTGATAAAAGTCAATCACAACAGCTCAGAGTCTGGAGAATTTGAACACAGTTCAATCCCACACCCATCGAAAGAAGCGCTATGGCCGATCAGTTGCCCATCCTTTCCGCAAGGATGGAGAAACAAAGCATTGCTCCAAGGAGATGAAACAGTGAACATCCTGTCCTCACAGAGATATGGACGATGCATCAAAAGCCACGTGTGGGCACACAAAACCTTCCCCTGAGTTTCTTGTGACTGGGCCACCTCAATTGCCACCAACTCCAGCATCCCACCCCCAAAATGGTTAAGGCCCCTGGTCCCACAGATACAGATATCAAACTGGCCCCTGTGAACTTATCTCTCATCAATTTCTAGCTGGAACCACCTTGCAGACAATCCAGTGTAGAGGGCCACAGTTGAGGAGCAGGGCATTCACCCTTACTACTGCTGTTATTAATGATCTAAATCTCATTTGCTGACAGCTTCATCATCTTGGCTCTCCCTGACTGGCTAGCTCTTCAGAACATGCTCACTAATGGCAGCTGGCTCCATGAGGTTCTCATACCATGCTTTCCGACCACTGGAATCACCTGGAGAGCTTTTAAAAAACCCAATGCTCAAGCCACATGCCAGACTGACAACCAGAATTCCTGGGAGGGGAGCCCAGGGGTCAACAGTTCTTAAACCTCTGCAGAGGATTGCGACATGCAGCCAACACTGAGAACCACTGGTCAAATCCAGTGCCAGGGACCACACGTGAGGTCCCTGCTCCCAAGGACAGCAGCAAAGCCATCCTGGTGAGGGGACTCTGATCAGTCATACAATCCCTCCAAGCTCAGTTTCCTTATCTGTAAAATGGAGACCACCACGTGGGCCCTGCTCATCCCACAAGGTGGTTGTAAATGATAAGATCCTGGGAAGCTTTTCTCCACTGTGCTTGTGAAATGCAACACTAACAACACGAAGAGCGCTGTCATCTTTTCATCCTGATTCTTGTCCATGGCATCCTTAGTTATTTCTTACCTTTTCTACCTGGACCCATCATCTCTAAGCTCTTCTCCAGGAAAAAAACCAATATTGGAATGTATCCATCCCTACTCTACTGCGTAAGGGAGGGAGGGAGAGAAAGGTCACCCCCTCAAAGAAGCCTTCCGGGACCACCCTATCCAGAGGAGATATTCCTTGTTCTTTTGTAATTTAGCATCTAACGCCTGCCTTCATAGCCCCAGTCACAACGTATAGCAACATGCATGCAAAATAGTTTTAAAATAAAAGTTTAAAATGAGCAAAACCAACAATGCATAAATAATAGTTGTATTTATTGTGCTCCTTTTTAAGTTATCTTTTTGTCTTTCTCACCCTAGTCTAATGTAAGTGCGGAAAGAGTTGTGACCACATCTGTCTTGCATCTTTGGTACCTCATACTGTTATAAATGTTAAATGGATGTTTTGGAATGACTGAATAAATATATCAACCAACTTATGAGGCACCTACTAGTTGACAACAACTCTAAGAGGTAAGCATCTTTATGCCCATTTGGCAGATGTGTCCCTGGGGGCCCAGAGGGTCCCACATGGCCCAGGGCAGAGATGGGTTTATACTTTGACTCCAAAGCTGAGCTCGAGGCAACACCCCACCTACTGCCTCTCTGTAGGGCTTCCTTCCACCATCCCCCAAAGGCCTGGTTCTGCAAACGAGAGCAGAGCCCCAGATTATCTCCTAACCCCCCTCATTAGAGAAAGAAGCCCTCATGTTTTCCTGGTTCTCCGGGAAAGCCCAATAGCCTGTTTCTGTTTTGGTTCAAACACCTCCTTGGATTATAGCGGCATAGTAGCCTCTGAACTCCATTCATACCAAACCCAATTGCCTGGAATCACTATTGCCACTGACTGCGGGAGGGAGCTGGAGGAAGGGACGTGGTCGTGGGGCTGAGGATTTGTTTCAGAAGAAAGCAGTGATGACAGTATCAGCATATGTCAGATCAGACTGTCAGATCAAATATTGGGGTGTGCCAGCTCTCAGATAAATGGGTGCTGCCTGTCACAGACCAGAGCCCTCTCTCCTCAGCAGAACTCCTGAAAGAATTTACCAAAGCTGGAGACGCAGCAGAGAAACCCCCTTTCTCCTTTCTTCGGGGTCCTGGAAAAGGCTGAAGAACCAAGCAGGTTCCACAGAGTTCAATGCATCCACTCCCATTTGGCTTGTGGAAAACCAAGTAAAGGTAAAATGTGGCCAGTGGCCCAAAGGCTGCATGTGATAAATGCTGGCCCACGTGCCTAGAAGTGGATGAAAGGTGGCCTTCATCTCTGCCAGAGAAAAGGAGAGGGCAGGTAATAGCCTAGGCGAGGCAAGAAAGAAGCCACTTTGGGGTAGTTCTGCTTGGGAAAGAGCTGGGGGTGAACACCAGTCTTCGGCCCTGTCCTTGAGTATTGGGCAGGATGCCACAGGGGGGATCCAAGAGACCAATGGCTTCTGCCCTGTCTACTTAAAACTGCTTACACTCTTACAACGGAGGGTGCTTTCACAGGGCATAGGCAGAGCTCCCAGAGTCCGCCGATGAGTATCAGGCGAGACTCCGTGGGTGCTTAGCCCTTGGCTTGACTCTCAGCCTAAACTTACTGGCAAATTCAAAGCAGAAGCAGTACAGTGTGGTTCCTGCTGCTTGCAAGTTCATTGGCAGGACACCACCATTGCGGGTGAAGCAACTTAACAGACCAAGGCACAGACCCAAACCTTCAAGAGTCAAGCAGGTGATACCAGCTTCCTGTGTGATAGAAGACCCGACAAAAACACAGTCCTAGGCCTGGAAGGCTTCTGGGAAGAGGAGGTGGAAGGGTAAGGCCTTAGGTTGTTTTTGGTTTGGTTTGGTGTTACACAACTATCTGTGAGTTTCCTGTTGGCTGCAGGAACTCAACAAGCTAAAAAGCAGTGAGCTTACAGAAGTCAAACCAGGGAGAAACAAAGGATAAATCTGAGGAAATGGACACTGAGCCTCGAACTCAACTCCAGTGAAGCAGTAAAAGGGGAAAGGCCTGCAAGGGCAAAAAGGCGCTCGGCTACCTGACCCTCTGAACTTCCCGAGGCTGGTTCATGGCTGATGCTTCTGGAAAGAAAAAGAAAAAGCATGAAAACTTCACTTGCACATCCTCAGCTGTTCCCAAAAGCTGTCTGATTCCTGGAAAACAGCCTCTGTGTCTCCACATCAGCAATGTGTCTGTACTAAGCCAAAGGGTACAGGACTTGGTTCTGGAGAGAGAGGTGACTCACAGGGGGTCCCCAACCCTTCGTCCAGGGGCCCCATGTCTGGAGACAGGGGCTCAGTGAACATGCAGGCTGAGAACAGAAGTAATTTATGAATGTCTCCAAGGAGCAGGAAGGCACCGGGGAAAGAGAACACCTCTGGGGACACAGGGGAGAGGTGTTTCTTTCTAAGCTGGCCCTTGAGGAATGAATAGGAGGTCCAGGGAAGAGGCAGAGGCACTTCAGGAAAAGGGTAGGAGATGTTCAGAAGACCCAGAAGCTGAAAGCACACAGGGTGTTTGAGGGACCACGCGGAGCCCTGTGTCTCAGGGACCACCCGGAGCATGCGGCAGCGTGGGGTGGGCCTCCAAGGGGAGAAGGTGGCCCGAACTGAGGCCAGAACTGTGGGATCAGATCACGTGGGCCAATCATAAGGGCTTTATTTGCTTTGCTGAAGAATTACCGGTAGTACCCCATCCCGCAGGACCTCTAGGCAATGCAACAGGGAAAGCCAAGTAACACTGTTCTTCAAAGAGACTAGAGAGAGAATAATTTTGCCAACAACTGGGAGGCCAATGGAAGGGGGTCAGGATGGGGACAGGAGGGAGGGGGGCCAGTTAGAAGATCGCACTAGTGCAGCTGAAAATAGTGAGGCTATGACCTGATCACAGCTGCTGATGGCCGTATAAGCCACTGCACACCCACCACCTGCAAGTGCACAGCGTGCAAACGGGCTCCTGAGGCTGAACCACAGCTTCACTTGGTCACATCCACAGTTAGTAGTGGCATTGGTGCAAGGTACTCGCTGTTGGCTGGAGCCATTCCCAAGGAGCCAGGGCGGTGCATCAGGGTCAGGGCCTCTGCTCCCTGTTCCACCACAGTCCACAAGGCAAGGGAGATGGAGACAGGGGCTGGACTCAGGTATGTGACAGGAGGAGCCTGGTGACAATTCCATCAGAGGCAGGGGCTATAGGAGAAGATGCCCCTGGGTGACTGGGAGATGCAGAACACCATCAGACACACAGGCCTGTGGGTCCTACCATCAGGGAACTGGTGGGCCAGGCAGTGGGCTTGGGGAGCTCTGAGAAAGCAGAGACACCCCCCTCACCCCCACCCCCATTTCTGCTAAAGCAGCTGTGCTGGGTGAACGGTAAGCACCGGGGTTGAAGAAACGCCAGACTGGGAACCAGAGGGTCACAAAGCCCGGACGTCACTTCCCTTGCTGTCTGAATCTGCTTCACCTTTCGAGGTGCATCCGGGATCCTTCTCCACAAAGCCCCTCACGGCTGGCAGCACTCAGCTCTCCTGCCACCTTCTGCGTCTCTAGACTTCTCACTGGCAGAGCCACTTGTTCAGTCATTTCCGTGTGTGCCAAGCCTCTACCTCAGGCTAGGCAGGGACTCTGGTCAAGGGGTCAGCCTTGGCAGGGGGTACACACAGCAGGGGCCAGCGGTTCTGCTGTGCTCATACCCTCTTGGGTGCAGCTACAGGCTCTTGGAAATAACAATCAACAAAAGCCAAGCCCCAACTTGCGCCAACCCCGGTGACATTTCTCCACCCCAGAGCTCAGAGGGGCGCGCAACCCCCCCTCCCCCCCCCCCCCCGGAGGAATGCGGCTACTTCATTGAGGCTCTGGAATGCAGTCTTCCCCTTCCACACCCCCACCCGCACGGCCCGCCCTTCTCATTTTGGTCTCTTCCTCATCCTCCAGTGGATGGAGGATAAAATCAGTGTGTTGTTCACTCTGGGAACTGTAGGCCCTTGTGCGCGGGCTTTCCATCCTGGCTCTGTTAAAGTTCAGAGTTGTCTGCTCAGGATCTGAGCGGCTGACAAATCATCAATAAGATTCTTGTTCAGGGTTTCCAAGGCCCACGCAGAACTGGATGGTTCAACTGCTCGATTCACTGCCCTTGGCCTCGAAGCTCTGACCTCCTCCCCCGGCTTTTCTCATCTGGACGCAGTCTTGCTTTCTGGTCACTCGGTTCCCTAACCTAAATGTCTTCCCAACATGCCGAAAAAGCCGTCCTTCATGGTTCCCCTGCTGTTTTAGCCACACATTTCTATTTATTCAGCTGCATTTGCCGAAGAACCACGACTGAGCACGTATTTTCTTCCAAACATGAGCCTAGGCAGGCCTATTCTTTCAGCACAAAGATGAGCAACTCCCTCCTCAACCCAATGTGTCCCAAGTTCAAGACACTGGGTGTGCTCTCCACGTGAACCTGACCTCTGCGGACCAACCAAAGGTATGAACCTGGTAGAAGCTTCTGCAACAACCAACAGAATGGAAGCTGGAAAATGCCACATTGATTTTTCCTGGTCATAAAATCCTCACATTCTCACTCCACCCAAGAAAAAAAGATATCAGGTCAAAGCCCCCTTTCCTTAAAAGTGCTAAATACCGAGCCAGCTTCTACCAAGTTCTGGCGGTGTGCTTGGCATGTTAATAGCAGCGGGGCCCTTTCTTTTTCTGTCTTTAATGATGGTAATACACACATCACATAACATTTACCATTTTAACCACTTTAAGGTTTCCGACTCAGTGGCATTAAGTACATTCACAACGTTATGCAGCCATCACCACCACTATTTCCTTCCAGAACTTTTTAAAACTCATCAGGCAGTTGTGCCCCATTCCCCTCCCACCCCCAACCCCCCAGATTGTGGCAACCACACATGGGCTTCCTGTCTCTACGAATCGGCCAATTCTGGATACTTCATATAAACAGAATCACAGAATTTATGGCCTTTTGTGTCTGACTTCTTTCACTACGCATATGATTTCAAGGTTCATCTAGTGTTCTGCCTTCCTTCTGCCAGCTGAATAATGTTCCACTGTGCGGACAGACCACATGCTGTTTATCCACTCATCATTAATGATAAGTGGGTTTTTTAAACAACCAATTTTTTTTAATTGGGATATAATTTACATACCATAACATCCTCTTTTTTTTACTGTACAGTTCTACTGTTTTGACAAATATACTTAGCTGTGGTAACTATCACCACAAGCAAGATATAGAACATTTCCATCACCCCAAAAACTTCCTTTGTGTTCCTTCACAGATGACCTGTCCCCACTCCCAGGCCCTGGCAACCCGTGTAGCCTTTGGAGTCTGACTCCTTTCACTTAACATGAGGCCGCTAACATGTATCCATGTTGTTGCATGATATGAGAAGTTCCCTTTTGTTCACAATGTAGTATTCTATCATATGGATGCAGGAAGCCCGTGTCTCCATATATTCACACACGTCCTCTGCTGGGTACTTCTACACAGACCCAGCACGTTCCTGTGTCCTGCCATCAGTTGTCCTGCTGCGGAGGGTACCTTCCCGCCGACTAAAGCAACCTTGCCCAACCCACAGCCCGCGGCTTTGAACGTGGCCCAACACAAATTTGTAAGCTTTCTTAAAACATTGAGATTTTTTTTGTGTGATTTTTTTAAGCTCATGAGCTTTCATTAGTGTGAGTGTATTTTATGTGTGTCCCAAGACAATTATTCTGCTTCCAATATGGCCCAGGGGAGCCACAAGATTAGACCAGCCTGCCTTCAGACACTTAGTGGATGACCACTCAGGCGCATGCAAATACAACGTAAAGCAGGGACGCAAAGCAGGGGCTGCTCTTTGGAATCACACACGGAGAGTTTAAAAAAAAAAATCCTGCTGCCTGGGGGCACCCCCAAACATCCTCTTGTAGCTGCTCTGGGTGTGGTGTGGGCCTCAAGAGTTTTCAAAGCTTCCAGGTGATCCTAATGGGCAGTTGAAGTTATGAACCACTGAGATAAACAAGGTGTGTTTACTGCTTCATGAGAAGTCTTTTTACTTGATTAAATTATTTATCAGATTCCTTAAAAAACAAATCCTCATAGAACTTGTGTATGACTCAATTGTTTTACATGTGGAACTCTGTAGGTTCATCCTGCTGTATAAAGTCAGATACACTTGAAAATACGGCCCCCGCCCGCCTCAAGTTCTTTTGCTTCTGGATAGTATGGGTATGAATGGCAAGGAGCAAGATAATGTCTATACTTCGCCGAACTCAGTTCTTTGCCTGGGAGAACAGGTGGAAGCTCTCATGACTGACAACCAGCACCCCAAAGATTCAGTCATCCTTGGAACCCAGGAGACTGATCCAGGAAAGTAAACAACTTTCTCCATGATAAATCCTCCAGGAGCTTTCCTTTACTCCAGCTCCAACACATGGTGAGGGGGAGCGGGTTTTGCCTCATTTACTAGCACTGAGAATGTGCTGCTCCCGGCTGAGCCTGGCCTTAAGGTCAGCTTGTCATCATTTTTGCAAGATCTGCTTTCTCTCACCTATCTTGGAGGCTCATCACTTAACACTTCCGCCAACAACAAGCCACCCTCTTCATTCCCAGATTAGCTGTGCGGGCTGAAGACATGGGACAGATGCTTTGTTGCCTGCATTATGGGAAAAACAATTCCATTTACTCACTGGTGACCTCTTGGTGGAATGAACCTCCCCGACAGCAGAATTCCAGGTAACCTCTGGAATGACCATCCAGAGGCAGCCCTAGGCAGCGGATGGGGTTGGGAACACATGAGATGACTCACACCTGGACAAGGCTCTGGTGGGATTTTCTCAAGGGCACAGGTGGGAAGGGTCTGGAGGCAGCTGCTCCTCTCTGGACCAGAAACCCGGATGCCACAGAAGCTCAACCCCCAGGGCACTCCAGCAATCAAAGGGCACAGGAAGGCAGGGGCCAGACACCCCAGGTTCTAGCCGTCGCCAGGGTCCAGGCCAGACAAAGAGGCTTTGGGGCCCAGGAAGTCTTTGTTCCTTGGGCCCAGTGAGGGCAGTCCTTCAATGTAATCTGCTAGAAGAGTGGCTTCATTCAGACGCAGGCGGAGGCCAGTTATGCGGGTGGGAGGCGCAAAGGTTCAGCTGGGTGGCTCCCTGAATGGCAAGTCACACAACTGGCACAGACCATTTTAGTCTCTGAGCTAGAGGCTATCGGGAGGCTGTGTGTGTGTGTGGGGGGGGGGGGGGGGGGGGGGGGGGGGGGGGGGGGGGGGGGGGGGGGGGGGGGGAAGGGGGACGTCACTCAAGTTCACATAGAAAGTTTGGGAAGTACTGTGTGATAGGAAAAAATTAAAAAAGAAAGGCTGGAAAACGACAGTGGCTATCTCTGGGTAGAGGGCTTATGGGAAATGTTTCATTCCTTTTTTACACCCTCCTGTGCTCCTCAACACAGAACAGCAGTGAGCCATGACGTGGAGCACAGGCACTGCCGTACGTAGCCGCTACGCTTGCAGCTTTGGCGGTACATTTAGGCTTGTCCCGTTCACTTGCTCTTTGTATTAGAGGGGGAAAGGGCACACACTAAAGATGCACAGAAAGAAAAAACCCACCGTACCATTCAGCTTTTCTGTTTCTTCCTCTCCCCAACATTTGGCAAAGTAATGAAACACCACTGGACTGATGGGCTGGTGGGCTTCCCCTTGCTGCTCAGGCCCCGGCCTCCAAGGGCAAAGCAGCCCCAGCGATCCAAGACCACCACCGTCCTGACCTGACCTCAGCTGGCCGGGGGCTGACCCAGCCCCATTCAGGGCCCACCAGCCCACACGGGTGACGGTACTGCCGTGGGACTCCAAGGAGGCTGGGCTGAGAACGAAGGCTTCCTGGCCTTCCCGGCCTCTGTGTGCATCTGGCCTGGGTCCTGCGGCTGCTGGTGTCTGGAGTGTTTTGCTCCTGCCCTCATGCTGCCCCGGAACTGCTGGAGCGTCCTGGGGTGGGTGGGTGGGTGGGTGGCATGCTCCTCTTGTCTTGTGTTCTTTCCAGGCCCTTCCCACCTGTACCAGGCTCCCCATTCAAACGGCCTCAATCTTAGTTCCAAGTCTTGGTTCACTCTTGGCTTCACCACAGACTGGCTTTGGGAAACTTAATTAAATTCCCTGTGCCTCAGTATCCTCGTGTAAAACAGGGTTAATAACAGTACCTACTTTGTAGGATTGGTATAAAGATCACAAAACAATCCCATAAAGTGTGTAAGCTAAGTGAAACGTTAGCTGCTAAATAAAACCTAAATTCCTCCTATGATTGTAGATGAACACAGAAAACCCTCCATAAACACAAACACACACACACACACACGTTTTAGTAGAACAGCTTCAAAAAGGCATATCCCTGATTGATTTTTCAGGACTACTCAACTACATCCTGGCAGCAGGGTCAGTTGAAGTGGAGTTTGGGTGAAGCCCCTCTAAGAAATCACCTTCCTAGAAACACACAAGGCTGAAAAAATAAACAAGTAAACGTTTCCAAAGCTTCCTATAGCTCTCCTGCCCAGGTTTCAACAGGTTAAAATCGACACCAGAAACACAGGTAGAGCCAGGGTCAGGGTCAGGCTGTGATTTAGGAGGTAGCTACCAGGTCCCTTTGCATTTTTTCCACCCTCTACCTATCTCCCCCCTGCCCCTACACCACCACCTACCTGCCTTAACAGCTGACCCAGGCAATGTTCATTTGAGCAAAGAGCACAACGCCATTAAAAACATTGCCTTCAGAGGGCTAACCCATAAGCCTGTGTTGTGCGTATCTGTGGCTTGTCCCCTTCCCCAGCATCTATGTGCCCTTATCTGCACCCAATGTTCTTTTGGGAATCTCCTTTACCTAATGCATTGGTACTTTGGTTGGGACTAGAACCCCCATCTGGAACTAAATGGGCAGCCAATCAAAGCATTTCATTCCTTTTTTCCCTGAATGATTGACAGGGACTGCCTTGTGACCAGAGCTGAGCCAACGAGCCTTGGGACGCTTCCTGAAACTATTAAGGAAGAGCATGTTCTCCTTCCCTAGGGTCTCTGAGCTGCTAGAATGGCAGCTAGCTGTGGCCCTCTTTGGGAACAACTACTTAAGAAGAAAAACAGAGACTGAAGGTTCCTAAAGACATTTCAGCCCCTGGATTCAGCCCCAACTCAAACTCTTTCTCTATGCCACTGAGTTATGTGTGGCCAAGACGTTCCATTTTTTGATTGAGCCAGATGGAGCTGGGCCTCCTTCGCTATAAACAGAGAATCAACGTCCACAGCACACTTCTGACCTCGGAATCTGGGCCAGGCAGTCTGCGTATACAATCCCATTTCCTCCTGAGAGGCTGACGTTATCATCCCCATTTCACAGAGGGGCGACCTGAGGCCAAAGGAGGGTTCACAAGGCAAAATATCAGAGCTCAGAATCAGCAGGCCCTCCTAGCATTTCTTCCATTAATCTGAGTCTACTTTACATTGGTGAAGACTTGCTTATTAAAACAGACTCTCCAAAGACTGAATTCAAACACATCCTAATGAAAGCAAAGCGCAGGGAAAGAACCAGAAGGAAAAACAGCACCTTGAGAAACCAGGGATAAAATGCCCAGGGTGCGGGCAGAGGGCAGTGAAGACAGACAGGCATGGAAAATGAAGGGCGAATTCTAAGGGCTCAGAGAGGAGACGCAGAGCAGGGCGTGAACACTGGGGACATGGAAGGATGTGAGCATCAACTCTTCAGCTACTCCAGGCCATGCTGATGCATTTCAAGATAGTCAAGCCCTCCAGGGCAGCTTGTGGGATAAACAACAGTGGATGTTGGAATTCCTGACTCAGGGAACAAAACAGTTGTGGAGAAAATGTCATCCCCAAATCTCCATGCCTGATCCAGGGCCAGGAGCCAGACCCAGAGACAACACAGCTGGTGAAATGAGTAGGTATGATGGTTAAGTTATGGGAAAGCAGAAGAAAGGGGTCTACCTAAAATGGTTCTCAATATTCGCAATAATGGAGAAGCAAAGGTTCCCACACAAAGGAGCCGTTCTAACAAAGCAGCCGGTTTTGAATGGCGGTCTAGCTAGACTAACCCTGCTTCTGCTGATCAGAACATCTCTAATGGACAAGAACCAATAACCAGGCTGACAGCCGTGTAGAATCCTTTGATGTGAAATCCATCAGCTTGGTGGCCTATGCAGGGCTTAGAATTAAACATGAATGGAAACAAATTATTTTGGTCTACTTAACATTCTTTCTCCCTTCTTTTGGTCATGGGAGGACCTAGTCCATATGGTTCAGATTTAGCTGACCCCACCTTAGCCCTAGGAGGTGGGATGTAGCTGAGAACCAGCCATTTTTCAGGCCCCAGGGATGGGTTCAAACAAGGTCAGAATTTCCCCCTAGGATTTACTCTGTGGGCTTAGGGAGAACGAGGTCTTTCTTCTCTTTGGATTACAAATGATGAGGATGAATAGTTAGAGCTCAACAGATTCCCTCCCTTTCCAGTCTGAGGCTGAAGCCAGTGAGCAGAGGGAGGTGGGAAGCCAAGCTGATAACTAGAGAAAGAGAGCTACGTACATCACTAGAGTCCTGAAGTCCAGTCATGCCTGAAGATAACTTGCACTTGCCAACTACATAAACCAGTCAACTCCCTTTTTCCCATCAGCTGCTGTTTAGTCACCAAGGACCGGAAAGTCCTTATTCTATGGAAGTGAAGGTTGCACAGAGGTGGCTCCACGTAAATCACTCCTGTATAAGGCATACTTCACTTTCCCAAAGCCATTAAATAGCCTGATAGTAATCCAAATTTCCTGTTCCCTCTGAAAGGTCCAAGCACAAAGCCTACAAAGATGGATAACTTTCTTGAATGACACAAGGTGCCCCAATCACCAGGAAAAAAAACCACTGACAATGATGAACAGACCCCGAGGGCCTGGCTGTGATGGTGCTGTTTAAACCGAGATGGAGAGCAGCACACCTGGGAATGGATTGGGGGTGGGGGCGCCCTGCCAGGAGCCCCTCCCCTGATGCCACATGCTTGTGTGCTCTCCATGGTCCCTAATTCAATGCTTTTCAAAACTGTGGGCGTGACCCTTTGGTGGGCCAAGCCCTTTACTCAGTGAATTAGCTCCAGCAGCCTTTAAAAAAATGTATTAATAGTAGAAAATATCAGAATGCACTGCATCTAGCAAAGGAGTGCCATCTTTCATAAAAACTTTGTTTTAGCAGTGTGTGTGTGTGTGTGTGTGTGTGTGTGTGTGTGTGTGTGTGTGTGTTCTGGGATACAATTCATTTGTAAAATACATTTCTTACCATGGCCCAATCAAAATGTTTGAAAAACACTCCTATGGGTCCCTGGTCTCTTAGCTGAACCCACAAAGCCAGGTGTTTCGAAGTTCCATGTATTCCAGAATCTAGAAAAGGATCGTAGTGCCCATTCCCCTAGACAAGGTTTAGGGAAACATTCAGGAATAAAACATTAACATTTCTACAACAAAATGCACAAATACTCATGCTGGATGGGCAACATCAATTATAATAAAATAGCCTCACTTCATTTCAGATGCCTCCAAATTAATTTGGATCAACTTATTAAAAAAACAAAACAAAAAACTTCTGGTTTTCCCAGTTTGGGGATTTTAGAAGTGGGAGAGATGAAACTGTGAGCCTATCTACAGATTCTCAGGGTCTTTTTCCTTCTGCCTCAAAATTGACTTAATTTTCCAATTTTTAGAAGAGACCTCATGGATGATGGCAAAGCCACATTAAGCTCTTGCAGAACCACAAGGCCCAAGAAATCCACCAGGCTGTGGGCAGGTGGACCTTTTAAGGATCATCCTCAAATTTACTTGGCGTCTGAGTGGGGCTCACTCAGTGACTGGTGGTCTAAATAGCACTGTCCAATTCTTTGACCACCAGTCACATGTGGCTACTGAGCACATGAAATGTGGTTAGTCTGAATTGAGATGTGCTATAAATGTGAA
Organism: Craseonycteris thonglongyai; assembly: GCA_004027555.1. Classification (NCBI taxonomy): domain Eukaryota; kingdom Metazoa; phylum Chordata; class Mammalia; order Chiroptera; family Craseonycteridae; genus Craseonycteris; species Craseonycteris thonglongyai. The sequence continues at coordinate 69,865 of PVKE010000501.1, read as the reverse complement.
GATGGGATTCCAAAGAATGTAAAATATACTAATAATATTTTTACTATTGATTACATGTCGGTATGTTGGATGTCTTGTGTTAAGTAAAATAAATCCATGAAATTAATTTCATCTGTATTTTAAGTTTAAAAAAATTTTTAAATGTGTACGTCTTACTTTATCTTTCAGTTGGATATCACTGGTCTGAGGCATCTACTGTAGACTCAGCATTAGCATGAAAAAAGTCATCCCTGTGCTGAAAATAAAACACGGCTCAGAGAGAGAAAAGGACCGATCCCAAGTCACAGGGTAAGTTTGTAGAAAACTAAATTCCCTATATCTGCCCAAGGCTGTCTAAACGTAAAGTCAAGCAGTTTTATGTCCTAGACAGAAAGGAAAGAACACAGGTCATTCTTCAATGAGAGCAGCAAACAAAGGCTTGGAAAAGCTAGAACCTTCTAAATGGGTTGGCTATGATTTACCAAGGTGAGAGGGCTGACAAGAGGGAAGCTTCCAGCTGCGACCTAGATGAAAAGATGTGGTTACTCAGTGCGGGCTGTATTGTGTCCATGAACAAGGGCCAGTTATTCATCACTGAAGCATTCTAAATTAAACCCTTGAATCCTTGTTATATAAACAATATAAAGGTATCACAGAGTTTTGAGTTGGACAACTGTTTTTGTTTAATGTTTCAGCCAAAATTTGTCAAAAGAAACTGCTGACATACGATTTCCGACTCTTCCAGGACATTTCAGTTTGGGGGAACATTTTTCAGTCTGCATTTGGCTCTTTCAAGTCTCCTTGCCCCTCCCTGGCCCATCTCAAAGGGACTCTAGCTTCTCATCTCCCCTCTCCACCTCCTCTCTCTGCTCCAATCTCTCCAACACTGTGGCCCCAGCCTCAAAACCCTGCAACTGTCTTGAGCTCAGAGGTGTCCAATCTTTTGGTTTTGCTGGGCCACATTGGAAGAAGAATTGTCCTGAGCTGCGCATAAAATGCACTAATACTAATGACAGCTGAAGAGCTATTAAAAAAAATTGCAAAAAAAAAATCTCATGTTTTAAGAAAGAATTTGTGTTGGGCAGTAGTCAAAGCCATCCTGGACCACAGGTTGACAAGCTTGCTTTAGCTACTTTTTCGCCGGCATATAGAACCAAGTTCTCTAACACAATACCTACACATGCCACACTCTCTGAACTATTAAATCGGTCTTTAAGAGCACCCTAACTTATATCCCACCAGCACATCCTGCCCTATCCCACCGCAGCCCTGGCCCTGCCTACCCACACCAACTGGTCAGCAACTATTTTCTGGGTGCCGGTTACACATCAGTAATCTCTTTAAAAATGTACCGAGCTCCTACTTCCTGCCAGGGACATGCTAAACAATGCCCTGGGAAAGACAAATAGGTAAATCCCCATTTCCCTATTTGTAATTTGCAGGTATTCCCTGAGATCCTAAAATAAGAATGCGTGTTTCAACTCTGCTTGTGTGTAACGTAGTAGTATTTCCTTTTTCCCTTCCCTCAACCGGGGTGTTACCAAACTGAGGATGCTTCTTATAATCAGTGACACCTGAGAATCAATCATTCCTCAATCAACTCCTCTCCTTCTGGCCACAGTGATTCCCCATTCTGTCCTAGTGAGGGGGCTGTTTGCACTGTGTTAAGTTACTCTCAACAACAGATTACTTCCTAATATTTTCAAGTCATGTAAATGCTAAAAACTGTGTCTGTCTCAAACTCCCAACCAGATTTCTACAGCACAAGCAGAGTTTACTTTAGGTATCTCCTCCTGCACCTGGTTAGGTACCTGTTCAGTACCTGGTTAGGACCAGCCTTGAAGAGGAGTTCAGAGGTTTGACCTATGAAGGCAGTGGTGGGCCTGAGTGAAGAATCCCTCTCTTCTTGCCCATAGCTTTGAAAATCCCAGTCCTTTCCATTAAAAATTGGTTGCTGGGACCCCATCCAGCCTCTCCAGAGCAATTCCCAGCTCTGAACCTCACACTTAGTTCAGGAGCTGCTTCCTGAGAAGTGAGACTTAATTAGAAAAACCTGGGAATAAAGGGGCCTTCTTTTGCCTGGCCATCATTCTGAATGTAATTTGGTGCAAAGTCAAACAAAAATACACTGAACGCTAGATTCAGCAACAAGAATTAATAGTTGTGATGGGACATTTTCTACTGAAACTTAAACTATGAAGATAGAATTACAGTTAAATAAATAACAAAAAAATGCTATTAATAATAAACCAGTAAAAGAGAAAGAATACAAACCAAAAGAAGAAAACTGCTTTTATTAAGAATAAAGTCAGCCAATGACTGACAGTTTATCACGCTGAGCTATTACGATAACCCTATACAGTAGATATAATCATCCCTTAGATAAACAGACTCAGGGAGGTTAAGCAACTTGCTCAAAGTCACACAGCTAGTAAATCCAGATCTGAATTGAAATCACTCTAACCCCTCCCCCCATCACATTGGCTGGCCTCCCTTGCAATTTTTTCAAGATAGTCAACAGACACAGATAGACAGATCTACACACACACACACACACACACACACAAAGAGAGAGACTCGCAGAGAGGCATACTAAGGGAATCTTGTTTGCCTAGATTTATATATAAATATGGAAGAGCTCTGCTAGCCTATTTCAACCCTGCATATCACTTACTACAAATTGCCAATGACCAAATCATATCCTATGAGAATAATAGCACAGTGAAAAAGAACTCAGGAAAAAGACTCATGCAAAAGACTCAGGAAATACACTGAACTTACAACAGGTGCTGAGATCACTGTTGTATTAAAGTTTCTGGTATATAATATTGAGTTGTTCAAACACTAGACAAATTCACCAGTAAATCTTACATTATTTTGCTAATGCAATAATTGCTAAGCATGGGTGGCCAATTTGCAAATGTATCAGCTTCATTACTGGGTTTTAAATGACTTTTGGTTTCAAAAAAGACTAAATGACTTCTAGCTCAAATGCACTTTGTGAGCCCCATAAATAAACATGTCTTGGACTGCTCATCACGGCAAGTGGGAGATGAAGGTGAATGAGCATCCATGAACCAATACTACTGGAGGTGAGCACCCAAGTCCTCTGGGAATGAATCCGGCTTCCTTGCACCCAACACAGCAGGTCTACCCAATCAGAATGGGTTTGCAGGGATTAAAGAACACATGAAAACCACCAGACACAATGCACTGTTCGATAAATGTTATTACCTCCTGCAGTGGGCTGAATAGTGGCCCCTAAAGCTATGACCACGTCCTAACCCCCTGCACCTGTGAATGCTACCTTATTTGGAATTGGGGTCTTTGCTCATGTAATTCAGGGTCTTCAGGTGAAATTATCTTGGATTTAGGGTGGGATCTAAACCCCAAAGACTAGTGTCCTTGTAAGAGAAAGGAGAGGGAGTGTTGAGATGCAGAAACAGAGGGAAGAAGGCCATGTGGAAACAGAGACTGGGGTTCATGCTGCCACAGCCAGGGAACTTGAGGCAAGAAGGATTCTTCCCTAGAGGCACCAAAAGGAACATGGTCCTGCTCAGACCTTGATTTTGGACTTCTGGCCTCCAGAAGGTATTAAACCACCTGGTTTGTGGTGATTCATGGTGGCAGTCCTAGGACATGAATACAGCCCCCTTGAGCTCATTGAATTAGAGCAGAAAGTTTGTACATATCTCAGGAAGAACACAAAGGGCTTAAGGAACAGACTTACAAAAGGTGAACCTGGATAGAAAAGGTCTGATTTTCCTCCAGATTATAAGAATGTGATTAGTTTTAAAACCAGTCAGGACAAAAACTTCTGAATTTGAAAACATCTATTCTGGTGAAACAAAGCCCTTTGTTTTTGCCATAAATGACTGTGAACAACTTTCACAAAAAGCTGAGCCTACAATGGGCCCCCTGCTACTAGGCGGAAGCTGGACGGGTGCAGGCAGGACAACTGCCCTGAGCCCAGGGACAGGGATGCGCCCAGGCTGTCCTCGCTTGGTGACAGCTGGGTCCGAGCCTCTTACACAGTGCACTGATAGCTGGCTGGCAGGAGTAGGTTGTGGACACAGAAGTAGCAAACTGGGAAAACAGGTTTGTGGGAGTCAGGGTGAGCCATCGCTTGGAATGCACAGCAGCCTAGAAATTCCAAGTTGGGTCTCCTGAAAGCTCCCTTGAGCCCACTGGCTTCCCATCCCACATGCAGCCTGCAGAATGTATGCCACACATGCCACAAAGCCCAGGGGCAGGCCAGCGGGCCACCACGCCATTCTCGAGTCAGTGCCCTGGGCCCCCAACAGTCCCAAGCCACAGGAAGGAGGTTACGCTCCTGCTCTGGTACTATGCCCTGGTCCTTTCTGGTCCTTTCTGGTCCTTTCTGGGATTTGCCAGATGAACCCCAAACCAACGATCACTGAGTGCCAGGCACTAGCTGGACATTTAAGAACTAAATCAGCCCACAAGTTCTCCACGGTCTTATTAAACAGATTTCATTAACCAATCTTAAAGCTGCGGACACCGAGGGAAGGAACTTCCCGAAGGTTACAGAGGGAACCAACGGCAGAACTAAATTCAAAACTGGATCATTGGCGTGACATCCAGCCCCACCCCCATATCAGGGAAACCGTCCCTCATCAGCCCCCGAGGCGTTTGGCGGCCAGTATCCAGCCTGTTGTATTCATACCACTAAAATGACAGTGCTGTCACGTGATGGCTCTACCCACATTGTTTCTACTCAATCCTCATGACAACCCTATGTGAAACATACCATCCCCATCTTCAGGATGGGGGAATGGAGGTCTCCCAAGAAAAAGGTACACTGCTCAGAGCCACACAGCTAATGTGATGCAGAGCAGGCTCTGAGACAGGGCCCCCGTGCCCCCCACAGAGCCCCAGTTGTGCCGCGGACTTGATAATGAAGCCATCTTTGAGCTGCAGCTGTGACTGTGGGGCTAGTTATAGGTTAAGGGGGCCCGAACCATGCTGTCACTCACTTGCTTTCTGAGTCCCTTTTCCCTTGCCGAGGTTCTCCTGTGCAGGCTACTGCTTTGCTGAAAACTCAGGAGAGTCACATCTGTGACAGCTGCCAAGGGTTTGCCTCTGGACTCCTGCTGTCCAGATCAGGGCATCACCCTCCCTGTGGGAAAAGCCTTGGGGGCCTATATTAGCGTCCTAGGGCAGTCATAATAAAATGCCATTGCCCGAGAGGCTTAAATCCACGGCAATGCATTCTCTCACATTCCCCGAGGCCAGAAGTCCAAAATCAGCTGTCCACAGGCTCCCTCTGAAATACCTGGGGAAGAGTCCTTCCCTGCCCGTCCTAGCTTCTGGTGGTGGCCGGCAATCCCTGGCCTTCCTCGTGTGCAGGGGCACTGGCCTGATCTCTGCCTTGTCGTGGCACAAGGCATTCTCCCTGCTGCTTCTGCATCCAAGCCCCCTCGTCTTATGAGATGAGGGCCCACCCTAACCCAGGTTGAGCTTATCTTACATGGATTACTTTGGCAGACCCCTATTTCCAAGTAATGTCATATTCTGGGGATTAAGACTTAGACATAACTTTAGGGGGGGGATAGGGAGACACAATTCAACCCACAACAGGGCCCAATGAAGCACAAACAAATAAACCCCCTTCTCTGAGCCCTCTTACCTGTGGCCTCTGAGTAAGGCCCTCCGTCCTCGGATACACGGGACTGAGTAGACTCAAAGGCTCAGAGGGGCAGGATGGGGGGCCCTTTGAATCCTCCTGCTCCCCCTTGGACCATGAGTATTGTTTTGTTTCAATAGCCAAGTCCCAGACCACGTAAATCACTCTCTTTTGTTGGGTCCAAGCATTTTAGAGGCTCCCAATTGATTCACATGAGCAGACAGGATGTAGAGTGAAGTCTTGGGATAGAAGTTTACTAAACCACTAATTCAAGAGGGGCAGTAAGTCATACGCACCCGACGGCTGCCCGTTTGGTGCAATGTACTTCCAGGTTTCCACAGGTCCTTCAATCAGAGCATTCCTGCACCACCCATCCTGGCTTGTTTAAGGCCTGCCTTTCCTTCCCCTGCTTCCCCTAAGCCCCCAAGCCTAGCAGCTTCCTGAGGACTGTTCTCCATGTCTGTCCCAATCACCGCTCACTCACAGTGCAGAGTGGTGGCCGATACACAGCAGCTACTTAGTACAAGCTTGTTACATACATGAATGAATGAATGAATGAGCAAATAGTCATAGGGATTGTGAAGGGCATTTTCGAAAGAGACAAAGCCACATCAGGAGGGTAAGTCGAATCTTGCCTTCAATCTAAGAGGTCACAATCCAAAAGGTAGGACAAAACCACCCACATCACCACCCCAATGATTGCGATTCTACGGGAGAATGGAAAAGAGTGCCAGTGACTGGGGAGCTCAGAGGGGCACACTGGTACCAGTGCCTGACCTGGGCTTTGGAAGATGTGAATAAATGGAGGTGGGCAAAGGCAGCGTGCAAGGCAGTGATGAGAGCAGCCAGACAGGAGCTTTGGGGCTGCTGAGAGGAAAGAGCGCTGGGAGGCATGCTTCAGGCAGGCCGTGGGATGCGACCCCTTTAGGGTGGTGAGCTGGGCAGGCCTGAGAGCCGATGGCCCGAAGCAGAAGAGTGATGGTGAAAGCAGAATTACAAGAGAGTGAGCTGGCTGTGCTGTGTGGGAGACCAGCACTAGGAAACCCCCCTTCATTTCAGCCCAGCAACTAATTCAAGTTCACAGCTCAGAGGCTGAGCACAGGGGCTTGTCTGGTGAACCCTACATACAACCCAGAACCTCCTATTGTACAAGGCCAATGGCCTGAAATCAGGACATCCATGCTGGGGATTTTCAATAGGAAGGAATTCCCTCCCCCTCTTTCTCAGCATACACAATTATTAAATCAATGTGATCATTTTGGCAGAGAAAGCTGCGAACTTCTCCAAGCCCTGCGTGACTCAGGAACATAACAAGGCAGGGTTACACAAGTAAAATGTGCAGCAGTGTCTAAGCGTGGGTATTGTTCCCATCCGTTCTGAGCTAACACATCATCCTGGAACCCCCGGACATGCCTTGTGGAGCCCCTTGGGGGTCCCATCAGCAGTGGGATTTCTGGCGACCCCTGGGCACCAACCAACCTGATAGCAGATGTAAATGAGGCTTCAAACTCTGAGCACTAAGGCGACCATCCTGATGATCTAGAGTAGGCTTAAATTTTTAATTATTAACAAAATGAAAACATAAAGTGTTAATTCATCTCAGAGGACTCATAGAGAAATACCTAGAACTCAGTTTGAAAGATGTATCTCTAAGCACTGTAGGAAACCACCCACAATAGCTTTCAGGGAATTAGTCCCCATCCCCCATCACGTTTACCACAGAGCTCATGACCCGCACAAAGGCCTTTCCAGCCAAGTCCGCGCAAATCCAGTTACAATCAGTTTAAAGGACAACCTTTCTTGGAGCACCTTTGATTTTCCAGATACCCATCGTGCGTTTGTAACTCGATCTTTGGGGCTGAGATTGGTGACTGGGGTTAAGTGTGTTCCTAGCAGAAATGTTCAGTGAGCAGATTCATTAATTACAGTAAAGAGCCTTGGGTCTCACTCCCCAGTAACAAGATGCTAACTCTTGGCAAAAAGGGAAAATTCTCAGATACAGGCATAGCTTAGAGATACTGTGGGTTTGGTTCCAGACCGCCACAATGAAACAAGTTCAATCATGTCATTTCAGCCAACAACAGACAGTGTACACAACCCATAAGATTATAATGGAGCTGAAAAATCCCCATTGCCTCGTGATGTCGTAGCCATCACAGCACAAGACATTACTCACATATTTGTGGTGATGCTGGTATAAACAAACCTACTTCACTGTCACTTGCATGAAAGTATAGTACATACAGCTACGTACAGTGATAATACTTGATAATGATAATAAATTACTACATTACAGATCCATGTATTTACGATGCTACACCTTTTATTGTTAGTTTACAGTGCACTCTGTATTTATAAAAAAGAAGTTTGCTGTCAAATTGTATGCCTGTTACACCAACAGTAGCCTCATACGTCTCAGTGGTCACCAGGTCTCCCGATTGCAGCATTTTCTCTTGCACTTGATTTAATCTCATGTTGTTTTGTACAGTGACATACTGTACAGGCTTGCGGCCTAGGAGCCATAGGCTACACCATGGCTTTGTGTAAGTGTACTCTATGATGTTCACACAAGGTGAAATCGCCTAACAATGCATTTTTTAGAATGTAACCCCTTCGAAAAGCAACAATGAATGTACCGATGCACCTCGGAGATATTGCGGCTTTGGTTCCAAGCCAACGTAATAAAGCGAGGAGTGCAGCGATAAAGCAAGTCATAATCTTTTGCCTTCTCTTTGTGAAAAACACAACCCTTGTTAAGTGTAATCGTGAAGTGCAATAGAGCGAGGTTTGCCTGTACTCATGAAAGACGCTCCTGTGGCAGGCCTGGGCTGTGAAAAGGCAGGCCTGGCAGAAATGCTGTCAAGAGGAAGCACCTGGCCCTCTGGGGGAGGGGAGGGGAGGCCATATAAGGTGCCCCAAATCAAAGAACAAAGCAATGATCAATGGAAGGGGAGTGCCAGGTCATTGCCTTTGAACAGGTCACTTATTTGTGCCCCGTACACTTTCTAAAGCAGTTCTGAAAATGGAAACACAAAACCCACACCCAAGCAGAAAGAAGGAAGAAAGAAAACATACCCCAAACCTAAGTTCAAGTTGTGAAGAATACAAAATATGAGCTCTGCCTTGCAAGGCAGCCCAAAAAGTCAGGTAAAGGAAGGGAGGCGTTTCGACTCATCTGATCGATCGAAGGAAACATGCCAGTTCTTCAGGAGGGACAGGCCCTTTCCCTGGTACTCAGTTGTAAGAGTAATTCCTCACATAACTGACAGAGCCAGGCTCCTCCAGGGCCAAGCTGGTCAGCTAAGATGGCCGGGCCACACCACACCCAGGAACCAGGCCCGGAGAGCGTGGGAGGTGACAGCCCACACATCACTTTCTGGCTGAGCCAAAATGAAAACAGAGCTTTGGGTGAGTTCCCATCTCTTCTGTGTAGCAGGAGTCTTCTTGACAAAAGGCAAGAAGACAAACAGCCTTCTGGAAACACCCCTGCCCATGCCAGGGTGAAACGTCGTCAGCTGTGTGCAGACGGCCACTCGGGGATTTAGACTTGTATCGGGCCAACCTCATGTTCTCTGAGTACGTGTTCCAGAGAGCATATTTTGGGGTGCATTCCATCTCCACTATGACAGGGGGAAAAGTACTCAGTGATTCGGTCCATCTGTCTGTCTAGGGTGGCTGTCTCAGCCACACACCCCTCCCTGCTTCAGCTCGGGCAGTCCCACTCTGGCCGGCACTAAAGGGACAGGATGTGGCTGTGGACAAGAGCTAAATGTGAAAAGGGTTTTTCTTTGCAGAGCAGCAAAACACTGACCAATCCTGAGCCCAGTCCCCTAAGCAGCTGATAAGAGAAAGCCAGAGGCCCCGCTAGAATGTAACCTCCAGTAAATCACTGTTAATTGCCAGGGAGAGAGGCATGAAGGCTCTGTTTGAACTTGCAAGTTTATTTCAGGTTATTCCAAAGCCTTCCCGGCTCCCTGGCAAGGAGGCAGAGGCGGGTAGAGGGGGGTGGAAGAAAGACTGCTCTCCACCCTTCTCGAAGTATGGGATAATGTTTGGCAACATCCTCAGCAGCTGATGGCTATGGGAATGCACACACACTGAACACAAACAGAAAGTTGGCTGATTCTTCCCACCATTTCAGGCCAGGCTGAAGCGTGGCGTTTGGGATAATTAACTACATGGACTCCTTAACTACTCCGTGCACACAGGGAGCAGGGATAAGAAGCATGAGATTACACTGAGGAGTTGGTGCAACACTGGAGGTTTAGGAGACAGGAGGTGGCAGCTCAGTACCAATGCCACTATTGCAGAACTCCAGCACAGGCGGGGCAGGGACAAACACCCTCTTTCACGAAAGCTAATTAATGGCCAGTGACCACAGGTCTTTCTGTGACAGTGGTTTGTTTCCTTGGCTGGGTGTGAAACATCACTGCTGCTTAAAAAAAAAAAAATTTATGAAAAACTTGCAGTGAAAAACAATTTCAAACATACAAAGAAGAGACTAGGAAAGTGAACCCTCCCATGAGCCCATGACTGAACTCATCAGTTCTAAACATTTGGTCATTCTTATTTCATTTCTGTCCCATCTTTTGGCTGATATTGAAAGCAAATCTATTAAACAGGTAATCTGTTTAAGAACCACAATAGGCACAAGCATCTTAATGTGTCTATCAGATAAACCCTTTTACATTAATTCACAACCAATGATCATACGCAACAAAATTTACATGCCCAAACCATAGTCTTCGTTTCCTTTGGCACCTCCTGCCCAGGTGCACAGGGTGGTAATGGGAGGTATGGACATGTCCTGTTTGTCCTCTTTTGCCGCCACCATGCAGGTTGGGAAGACTGATCCACCTCCCTGACCCCTTAGTTTCCCCATCACTGATAGAATATCAGAAAGGTTAGTCTTTCACATTTTATCCAAACTTTCAAACTCCAAATACTGCTCCTCGCAGTCCTGGGAAGGTCCTTGCAGATTAGCTGTAATGCGGGCTATAATTCACTCTAATGGTCTTCTTTTTAATAATGCAACATACATGTGCATGTAGGTTAATTTAAATCCATCCCCCAAGGTAGGGAGCTAATATATAAACTACCCTAATCGGCTTACACACACCAGTGGCCCCTATTAGTTAAAAGACTCCACTCAGAAGTCTACACCCCAGAGGCAGCCTCTACGAAGCTTCAGATACTTTTATGGATGCTAAAGCTGTTTTACTGCCGAAACGAGGGGCTGGAAATCCTACTCTGACACCCCCACCCTCACGTGACCACGTTAGGAAGCTAAGAAAGCCCCCCAGCCAGTGCTATTCAGCATCCCGTCCTAGGCCCAGATGACATTCAGTGCCGTGTTCATGCACTAGTAGCAGATTCTGTTCTCAGACCCATTGGGCAGTTCTGTCCAGCCACCAGCCTTTTCTTGCACTTGTCTTAAGTGAGGGCCAGGCAACTGAACGCCAGAGAGCTGGGGCATCTTGGGGCCCAAAGAACAGAGTAAGACGGTTGTAAATGCTGGTTCTGAAGAAATCGGACAGGCAGGACACGGATCCTCCTCAGCGGCAGATGAGGGGAGATGATTTACCAAGGTCGGGCCTCAGAAAATGCTTTCTTTCACAGCACCAGAGAAGAGAAAAGGGTTTTGTTTGTTTGTTTGTTTTTGGGGGTGGTGGTGGGGGAAGGCCCCTTTACAGTTCATGAACCCAGCAAATTAAAAAGGATTTCGGTGTGTGGGTAATATGGGTGAGTTCTACTGTATTCTATCAGGAGAATAAAGATAAAATGAAATGTCTCTCCTCCTGAGAACCACTACATTAACTTCTCCCCGGCAAGCCACATCCTGTAGAGACGGCAACAACAAGCTTTCTCTCTCTTCACTTGGATAAAATTGCAAAATCCTGTCCTCATTCGTCCCACACTGAAGTTTCTCCTTGGGCTTGAGGCATGACGCTGGGGAGAATCTCAGGATGGCTGCAGAGTTTAACGCCCAGAATGTCCCCTGGTCTTGTCCCTCAGCCCCAGAGCCACCTTGGGAGCCCTCCCGCCCAGCCCAGAAGCTTCAGTGCCTTTCTTCATTCCAGAGGTTCCTAGGTTTTCCCTCAGCCTTGGGCTCGCCTTGCCATTGTTTGGCCCCAGGATTTATGGCTCAGATTAGAAACCAGGCATCAGGCTGGGTGGGGTGGGAGCGGCAGAGACTGGCAACAGTGACATAACCCAGCATGTTCTTTCACTGTCTCTCCGTATCTCAATGTCCAGAACAGGCTGAAGTGACCAGCTCTGGAAGATTTCCTGAGGCCAAACACCTTCTCAATGACCTCTTTTGTGTGTTTTCTTCTATGTTAATTTAAACGTTTACTGGAAAAAAAAGTGGAATGGATGCATATGGTAAAATTAGATAGATGATTGATAGATAGATGGTAGATGGATAAAAGATAGACAGACAGATAGCAGTACAAATGATGGCAATGAAAATATTCCCCCCTCATCTCAGAACCCCCAGCATCAGCCCCACTTCCCTGGCAACTATTATCAATGGACTATGTGTCCCTACCAGGAATTTCCAATGCATAAAATTCTACATAAAAAAAAAAATAACATACACAGAAAAATACAGATAAAGCTCATTTGTACTAGTAAAGCTCACACTATACACAGCAGTCTGAACTATGCCATTTTCACTTGCCAGTGCCCCTTGGAGATTGACGTTAGGCAACGTATGGCTGAGTTGCATTTGTTTTTTTTTTTAACAACTACATGGTAGTCCTTTGAATGGATGCAATCTCTATTTAAAAACATTATCTTTTTATTTATAGAATACAACATAGTTATTTTGTAAAACCTGCATTATAAGAAATGGGTAGTAATGAAGAAAATGTTATTAACCCTTTCCCCTTTTTTATTTTATTTTTTTTACTTTCAATCTCAGCACTTCCAAGTCCCCCTGTGCCATAGGCTACCTTAAAATGATGACATGGGGCATTCACTTGGTGGCCAGCAGGGAGGACAGGGACTGAGAAGATAAAGGTCAGGCCCCCAGGGTCCTGCTTCCACACCTGGTGTCCCTCTTGGACATCTCTAGGCCCTTGTCACCATGGCTACCTGCAAATTCTCCCCACCCCCACCCCGCCCCTTTCTCTGCTGGTAACATCAGGGAGACCTGGGTCCACAATGGACAGACACACTGATTGGGACCCCAAGGCCACACTTGCCTAGATCTTGTATACGACACAGAAGGCAGGAGCCCCCGTGTCATGACAGAGTAACACAACTCCCACTGACTAAAACCATCTCCCACAAACTCTCCCCGCCTAGTCCACTCTGGCTGCTCATTGTTGCTTCAGCATTCTGGTCTTGGAGGACATGTTGGTTATTTCACAGACCTGAACATGCCCACTCCTTAAATCTCCTAGGCAACGTGGCCCTAAACATCCCAACTCAAGTGATGGGTTTGAAATGCCTGCACAGTATCATTGGATTTTTCTGAAACTTGCTCATTCAAGCAGAAAGGGAAAAAGTGGACTTGGAAATGCTCTGAGACAAAGAGCACAGCTGACTAACCCTCTGGCCCAGAACCACAATGCCAGGGGCAAGGGGCCTGACCATCAGGAAGGACGGTGGTCTCATTTAAGGAGCAACAGGAGTGCATTCTTCCCAGCAGGGTCTTCACAGATGCCGAACTGAGTGAGAGAGCCCAAGTGGGCCTCTGAAGACCCTCCACACGGCTCCCTTTCCCGAGCTTTGGCCCCAGAATACAGGCAGATGCTCTGAGCCCTGGCGTTGGGGAGGCTGTTCCCACTGGCTTGAGAACAGCCGGGTTTGCTCCAGATTTGTTTCCAGATATATCTTTAAGTGCTCAGCATTTACACAAGCACTGCCAGAGTCCTGAACTCACCCCCTCGCTGGATAATTCTAGAAGGAAAAAATATCATGCAGCTGTTTCAACTTCTCCATCCTTGGAAAGACCTTCCAAGTAGGAGCTGGAAGGGACCCAGGACTGACGTAGCATCCTGAAGAAACTCTTTCCTAGACAGATTTCAGAGAAGTAGGTCTGCAGGATACAGGGCGGGTAGAGGTGGGGTAGGGGGCGAGGGGTTTTAAATCCCTTAGAGCAGGCATGCCCAACCTGCAGCCCAACACAAATTCGTAAACTTTCTTAAAACCTTATGAGATTTTTTTGCAATTTGTTTTTTATTTTTAGCTCATCAGCTATTGTTAGTGTTAGTGAATTTTATGTGTGGCCCAAGACAATTGCTTTTCAGTGTGGCCCCGGGAAGCCAAGAGGTTGGATACCAATGCCTTAGAGGCAAGGATTGGTGTATGGGGAACAGGGACATGCCTTGTGGCCGTGGAGAAAAGGGAATTTGTCACTAGACCAGATATTAGCTGGTCTGATGTTATTTCAGGTTCACAACTGTGTCTAAGCTAACCTAGCCATGTTAGGCGTCACTGGAGGCTACTTACTGCCAGGGTCAGCATCTATGGCCTCCAGCCAAGTCGAGCCCACCACCCATTTTCGTAGGGCCCTCCAGCTAAGAATGGCATTTACATTTTTAAAGAGTTGAAAGAAAATCCAAAGAGGAATAACATTTTGTGAGACAAGAAAATGATATGAAATTCAAATTTCAGTGTCTGTAAATAAAGTTTTATTGGCACACAGCCACTCCCATTTGTTTACATATCATCTTTGGTTGCTTACACACTATAATGGTGGAAGCCAATCATTGCCAAACAGGTCACATATTCACAAATCCTAAAATATTTCCAGAAAAGTTTTCTGGCCCTTATTCTAAAGCAGGCCAATAGGCAAAATCAAGGAAATTACGTGGATACTACTATGATATGAGAAAACATACATGTCCACAAATTTCCTATGGCCAAAATTCAAAATACACTCATAATTATGTGCAATAATACAAATCTACTACTGATAATGGAAATCAATTTTTTTGAAGGGACATTTTGTTAATTAGAGTTCAAAGTTAGTACTCCCCATTATCCAATCAACCGTGAACGGTCATCTGCAAAACAACCCTTAGCTGGAAGGCTACTGACCAGTACAAAATAGAAGGTGACTTCAATTTCCTGGTTCCATATTGCAGTCCCATAAGAATATACTTGGGACATCTTCCAGAAGAAGGATCGTGTGTATTTACTGGTGTATAAGCACTGACTTGTGATAAGAACTAACATATCTGGAGCATCAACTATGTTCCCAGATCTGGTAGAGGTAGATGGAGGTGGGGTAGGGGTAGTGAGGGCGATATAAAGAAGTATGATATATTATCTACACACATATGAAATATTACCTTCCTTTAAGGACTTTCGACTTAGAGAAGAGGACTAAATGCCAGTTAAACAATAGAACTAGACTCTGATCCCAGCGCTGCTGACATGGCAGCATGTGCCTTTCATGTAAGCAGTCTTCATCGGGTCCTATCTAGGGGAATTTCTTTAAACCTGGGGTAGAGAATATTCAGTTTCTCTCAGAACTCAAGAGCCTCCACAATGAGTGCTCCTCTCAGAAGATTACAGCACTCACCTGACTCAAAAACCACAAGGAAGAGCATTTGGAATCACGTGGGCTGAAATGGCACAGCAAATTCAGACCCTGATACTGCAGTTGCTGACCTTGTTATACCCAGAACTGTTGACACTCAATTGGAAACACACAACTTCAACACTATCCAAAACATAGAAATACTGAAGACTTAAAAAGAGAGAAACATGGAAAGAATAAAAGACCACCCAGGCAGAATCAGCCAAAGACTGAGAAACCATTGGAGCTTTCAGGCCTCCCTCGAAGTCACCACCCACAGAGCCATGAGCCAGGAGGAATGGCAATGAGATGGAAAGACCCCAGGGGATTGGGCAGGGCACATCCTTCACCTGCTGCTCATTTGGTGTTTTCAAATATCACTAGAGTCATTATGCAAATCAAGGTCACAGTACACATAAAACATCTCCTATGACCCACAGTTACAAATTCACATTTATCCCACTCCCTCCTACCCCTAGACTTCCAAGTCAAAGAACACCTCTGAACAACCAAATGGGAGATGCTGTGAACTTCACCTTAACTAGCACATGAAGAGTTATCACATGAGTTTAGCAGATGGAATATTTTACAAATTATCTGAAAAGCCTAGAAGAGATATTCCTTTTCCAAGACTCTTCACAGAGGCCAGTCTCAAGGCAAGGATCAAATGCGTCACAAAGCACAATTTGTAAACTAGATTACCGTATCTTTCCATGTATACCGTACTCTTAAGACAATACTTTTGTCTAAAATTGTTAGATCGAAAATTGTGGGTCATCTTATACATGACAGTAACCCTGTATTGATTTATTAATGTTGGGTTAAAAAAGTAGGGGTCATCGTATACATGGAGACATCTTATACACAGAAAAATATGGTCCTCTGGGCACAGTCCAACCAAGAAGTTTTTGGAAAGAAGCCATCGCTGTGCTCATTAAGGTACGGTGGAATGGTAGACAGGAAGGACAAACATCTGTTGATAGTTTGCTATATCATAGACACTGTATATGCCACATGCATTTAATCAGGTGAGTATCACTTTGACTTCAGTGATCAATGCTGTCTACAAAAGCAAAGGCTTGGCAAAATACCAGTTAGCAGATAGAATGGTTACTAGCATTGTCATGATGGAATTATTCAATAATTATTTACGAAGCTTCCATACACAAATGATTAAGATGCGTTTCTGCCCTCAAATGCCGTCATTTCAATTCAGTGAAAGAGCAATGAACCAAGGGCTGGGGCAGCCCAGAGAAAAAGAGTATTTCCTGATCTGAGAGGCTTAAGGAGAGAGCATCCCATAAGTGGCAACTCCATTTCAACGGGACACTGAGAGCCCTCCCCATGTAGGAAGGGGTCAAATGTGTTTTCTGCAATATTTCTCAGCAGCTGCTTCGCAAGACACTGAACCATGGTTTTTCTGGGTCCTCACTGGGGCCACGCCTCCAGTGTGCTGTGCCCTTATTTGCCCAGAAGCCTCCTGGGCAAGGAGGGCTGCTACACCACAGCAAAAACAGAGCCCAGGTCACGGGCAGGGGCTTTCAGAAGGAGGGTACGTGCCCTTCCACCTGCAAATGGGTGGCTCAGCCGGCAAAGAAACAGGAAGAAGCATCATTCATCTCTCTCTACACTATTCATAGAATTCACAAGGCAGCTGCTTATGGTTTTTTCTCATCTCAGTGCTAAACATGTTTCTAAAATAAGCATTAGCTTTCTATTGATACAGCAAATTGACTAAAATTTTCAGTCAATCTAGTGCAAAACTGTCTCATTCTAAAGGAGCTTATATCTATGATTAATCCTTGTGGACACCTGGATAGAATACAGAAAAGGGTGAAACCCACTAAAGCCAGAGCTCTTTCTGAGAGGAGTTTCCAGGAACAAATATGAGCAATGTTGCCATTATCTTTATTATATTCCTAGAGGACAGAAGATTTAGAATGTCAATGAATATTCTAATACGATGGATTACAGTTTCTACATGAGAAATGGTCTCTCTCCTTTAACTAATGTTGTCATGCTTTTCCTGCAAATGAATCGTCTTCCAGACTGTCAGAGACCTCTGCTTCTAACATGATGCCTGAAACTAAATTAGCCCCCCAATAAAGGTAAGGGCCTGGAGAAGTAATGGCTCCATCTTTCAGTTTCCCGAGACTCTACAGTCCAAAGTCTCCAAAGGGAAGCAGCAGCTCGGCCTCCAGGCCTGGGCATCATGGAAGACCAAGAACCTATCACTGGCCATCAATAAGAGCATCTGGGCCAGTGACCCCTACCCATCAAACATGAGGCGGCATCTAGCCCTAGTGCACCACCAGACAAAAAGGGGACTCTACAAACTCTATATGCTAAGGCAAGGTCAGCAAAACCAGGACCTTCAAAAGCAATTCACACTGACCCAGTCTAAATCTCCTATTCTCCCACAATAAAGAATAAAGATGGGGAAAGCCGGGATGGCTCAGTGGGTTAAGTGCTCGCTTTGCAGCCCCGGGGACTGAGGATCAAATCCTGGCCAGTGTGGACCCATATGCTGAACTGGGGTGTGCTTCCCATGCGGGAGGCCCCCAGTTCAGTTCTCGCCCCTCAGTTCGGCCCCTGGCTCGAGGGGGCGTGGGAGGCCCCCAGCCCAGCTCCCGTCCTATGCGGCCCCCACCCACCTGTGTGGAACGAAACCATGTTGAAAACTGATGACGTACAACTATGGAGACTGCTCTGGGCTCTCCCCCTTCTGTCTCTGT
Organism: Craseonycteris thonglongyai; assembly: GCA_004027555.1. NCBI lineage: Eukaryota > Metazoa > Chordata > Mammalia > Chiroptera > Craseonycteridae > Craseonycteris > Craseonycteris thonglongyai. The sequence goes on along the minus strand of PVKE010000501.1, from coordinate 51,969 downwards.
CTGTCAAAAACAATAAAATAAATCTTTTCTAAAAAAATAAATAAAGATTACCTATCACCCAGTAGAACAGTTAAAATTTTGGGAAAATTTTCCCATAAAACCAATGTCTTTGGAGGATGATATTAGAGAAAAAGGAAGAGGCAGACGGTCATTTTTCTCTGCTGGTGGAGGTTCTGAAGTATTGAAGCAACTTGGATTGCATTTTTATTGCTATTTCTAGGCAAAATCATTTTGAGAGTTCTTGTTCTGCATGAGTTTATTCCCACATTCCTGTAAGCGAGCTCTTCCAGGGCAGTCACATGACACTCTCGATCTCAAACCCCCAAACCCCAAGTGTGTGAGGAAGTCTGAGGAAGTGAAAGTGAAGCAGGTCTCTTCCCTCAGTTGATCAGTTCCCTTGCCTGACAACCCCCCAGAGAGGGCAAACCAGACAAGGTCAGGACAGCAAGTCTGCCTGGGAAGACATGATTTCATTGGTTGAGGCTTTATGGGGCTTTGTATGTTTTATGTGGCAAATACTTTCGCTCTTCTTTTGCAAGGGGGACAAAACAAAACAAAACAAAACAAAACTCCATTTCTGGCAGGGATTTGAGTCACACAATCCGGGAAGAGACTGTAGCCAGAGGGCTTCACTCCCCACTGTCTGGGCTCTCAATGGCGATTTGATGCTGGGGGATGACCGACTGTATGTTCACGAGGCTTCTATGCCCAGGGCGGAGCTCCCCTCAAAAGCCTCACTCATCTGACTCATTCCTCAGCGAGGGAGCAGACACTGGCTCCAGGAAAGACCCTCAGTGGGATTCCCCACCACGGTGTCCTGGACAGTCTCTCCAAAGGCCCCCAAGAGCAGCTGGTCCAGAACTTTCTGAAAGACAACCCTGTCTTCTTTCCATCTCAGGGTCGTCCGTGTCAAACCCTTGGTTTCTTCACGTACAATGGAAACTGGAAGCGCTACTTACCTCACAGCAGTGCAAGGTTAAATGAGATAATCCATGCAATGTGTTTGTTAGAGGGCATGACAATGAGAACCGACTTATTCACGCTTCCGTGAATAAACTGCAGGAACAGTGTTAGATTTGATTGGCACTATCTCTATAAGCACTACAGTATTTATCTGTACTATAGATAAGGTTTAATAAATGTTTGCAATGATTGCGCTTTTAAAAAATTAAGAGGGAATATCACGAAGTTGCAAAAGTTAAAGCAGTGTTACAATGGCATGTGCATTAACCAGCAGACCAATGGAAAATATTAGACTGCATAGAATAGGCCCCAGCATATACAGTGCTTTATGATACAGACATTGAGAAACATAGGTTACTGAAAAACACTATTGGTATAATGGCAGAGCCATCTGCAAAAATAGACATGTAGACCCCTATGCCATCCCTTATGAAGAAGTTCAGAGTGTTGAAAAACTTAACACATGAAAAAAAAAATCACATGTGTATTAGGAGAAAACAGCTGGTGGGGATGTAAAATGGTGCAGTTGCTTTGGAAAACAGCCTGACAAGTTCCCCAAGTGATTAAACTGTTCCTGCCATCTAGAAGCTTATAGAGGGACCACATGACCCAGAGTCTACTCCTAGGTATATACGCAAGAGAAACAAAAACATATGTCAAACCCAAAACTTGCATACCAATGTTTACAGCAGGCAGCATTATTCATAAAAGCAAAAAAGTGGAAACGACACAAATGTCCAGCAACAGGTGCATTAGGTCTATGCTTATACATACCGTGGAATATTATTTGGCTATAAAAAGAAACGAAGCCCTGGTAACTTGCTACAACGGAAACAGAACCTCAAAAACATGATGCCAACAAAGAAGTCAATCATAAGAGTCTACATATTAGGTGATTCTATTCATATGAAAGTCCAGAAGAGGAAAGTCTGTAGAGATGGAAAGTAGGTTAGTGGTTGCTCAAGGCTGGGGGACAGGGAGAGAATGTAGGATAAGGGGTGATAATAGCTAAAGGGTATGGGGTTCCTTTTTGAGGTGATGAAGATATTCTAAAATTGATTCCGGTGATGGCTGCACAACCCTGTGACTATAGCAAAAATGGAATCGTACACTTTAAATGGCGAACTGTATGGTATGTGAATGATACCTCGATGAAGCTGCTTTTAAAAAAGAAAAAACAGATTTTATGTTTTAGGAAAAGACTTGCTAAGTATTAGCAAAATATAGAGCCATAAAAGGAGATATTTTGATCTCTCACACACACACACACACAATCCTACTTTGGAAAAGTAAACCTAAAAACAAGTCAAAAGAATAGAAATTGGGGGGTAAATTTACAACTCATATCCAAAAGGTTCATTTCCTTTACATATAAAAAGTGTCTACAAAAATTTTTTTAAGATCAACACAGTGTATTTTATATAACAAGGACTGTCTGGAAATTATCTAGCCACGTAAGCTTTCTTGTTATATTGACATTGGCTGGATAGTTTTCTGAACAGATGATAGATTAGATAGGTAGGGAGGTAGGTAGGTAGGTAGGTAGGTAGGTAGGTAAGTAAGTAGGTAGACAGACAGATAGACAGCTAGCTACCGTGTATCCAGCCATGTAATATAAAAAATAGAGGCATTTATAGCTGGATTTTTTTCAGAAAAGCCCTCACATATTCACATACAAATAGCTTTTATACACCTGAAAAGATGTACAACTTCACTTATAAGAGAGATACCATAAAAAGAAGCCTTTGCTCACTCTGTGAGGCAGAGATGAAATAATATAGTAATATATTTTGCTGACAAGAATATAGGAAAACAGATACTCTTGACATTTTGCTGATGAGAGTGAAAAAGTCACAACTTCCCAGAAGGGCACTTGGCAATATGTAATCAAATGGTACGTGCACATATCCTTTATCCCAACAACTCTACTTCCGACATTCTATGCTACAGATATTCTTCATAGTTCTGAAACGGCCTGCGTGCAAGGAACTTCATGGCGGTACTGCTTATTTTAGTGAAGGATTGGGAAAAACATAAATGCGTCACAATTATACAAATTATGCCATCTCCACATGTAGGACACACTGGGCAGTAACAGCAAGAACGCATATCTATCATGAATAAGCTCCAGGGAACATCCTTATCTTACATAAAGTTACCAGTGAGTATGTTCCACTTGGGGGAAGGGAGTAAGTTATACATATATGGCTGCTGACATATGGGTTCTTGTTCTGAAGGCTACATACTAAACTGGGTGGGCCTGGGGGATGGAGGAGTGCTTGTTTCCAGCAAAGGAAAGTGGGTGAACAGGAGTCTGAGGGGGTCCTAATTTGTACTGAAACCTTTGATTTTTAAAATTTTATAGTATGAGGGAGATAAGAAGGGAGGGAAGGAGAGAAAAGAGGGAGGAAAAGGAGTTAGGATTACAGCAGGGAGGAGGAAAAACATTGGGACAAATATATCCTTGACAGATATTATCATTGAGGGTGGAATTTGAGGCATTTTCGTACCCCATGTTATACATTTTTGCTTCATATGCATATTTTATAATCAGCATGCATGGTTTGTGGCATAAAAAATACATGTAAAATTACCACATTGACTTCTTTACAGAGTGAAATAGCAATTTGAAATGTGTAGCTGTTGTTTATGCTATTTTAAATTATTTAAAATAACTTCAGTGCGGGGGAAAAACAAGAAGAATAAAAAGAAAAGGAGAAAGAAGAACTGGGTTTGCCCAGTTGGGCCCCACCGACATGGAAATCTGACCTTTGGTCTTCGTTCTGCAAAGTCAGAGGAGACATGATGGGAGAGGGAGGATGGGAGCAGAAAGTGTTGTTTGGGGGGTGGGGGGTTAGATGCCTCGCCTGAGGCTGACAGAGACACCTCCTCCCAGGGGCCGCAGGAGCCCTCACTGGCTCTATCTAACTCCCCAGCTCATCCTGTTGTTTTCTCCATCATCTCCTCCCACCTGGTTATAGGAAGAATGAAGCAACAGATTCTGGCCAGGAGGCTGGGGTCAAGTTCAGGTCCTGGCTCTGGCCCTTCTCTCTCAGCCCTGCTACCCTCATCTCTTCAACCACAGTGGATGTGGCAACATGCTCAGCCCCAGAACTAGACCCAGCTTGCCCAACCCACAGCGGCCCGCGGGACACCGGCAGCCCAGCACAGCTTTGATGGGGCCCAGGACAAATTCGTAAACTCTTTAATCGTGATGAGATTTTCTTTGTGATTTTTAAAAGCTCATCAGCTGTTGTTAGTGTAAGTATATGTTGTGTGGAGCCCAAGACAATTCTCCCAGTGTGGCCCAGGGAAGCCAAAAGGTTGGACGCCTCTGGACTAGACCCTCCCAAACTCTATGATCCTATAATGATTGCAAAGGGATTTGCAAATGTATCAAGAGGTAGAACCATCATCCTGTGACCCAACTTCTAGAAGGCAGTAGTTGAGAGGTGGCATCACTCACTGAATATTCAGGGCTGTTAACAGCAGCCATGAATCCCATGCTGCCTCTCCTCTGCTTCTTTCTGCCTTCAGCCTCGCTGTCTCCATGGCTGTTTGAGGCCTTCCTTGCCGAATCAATGGTATCTTGTCTGTGGTCTTGACCCAGCTCCAAGTGATGAACCAACTTCATTGGGAGCGTCTGCTGGAGGCTCTCTGAGAAGGGCCATTGTTCCTCCACACTTGTCCAAAGCCTCCATTTTAGGGATGGCTGTGAGCATAGACGGGGGACATTCATCCCCAGGAACATTTGCCAACAAATGAGAGACAGCTGTTGGGCTCGAATGGTGTGTGGCTGAAGATTGCCTGCGGTGAGATTTATGTTCCAAGTGAGAACATCCTCACGTTTCTTTTCCAAATTGTAAGAAGTGGGGAGAATGCTCACCTTCCCCCTGCCAAGCCAGAGTCCATGATCACCTCACCGATCACACGGCACAAAAGACACAGGTGTGCATCAGCAAGCAAAGCCTCCTGCATGCTGGTCAAACACCTGCCTGCAGGCCCACTCAGAGGAGTGAGCAGAGCCTGCAAGCTGCGCCCTCATAGCCAGGCACAGTGCCTACCCTCTCGACTTCCCCATGCCCACAGCAGTGCTGAATCCATACTCAGCAGATGTGATCCACAAAAGCTGGCTTCCTGGAGGTGGGCAGTGGATGAAGGTTGGGGGTGACTGAAGAGTGAAGGGTAAGAGCACATTCCCTTCCTAACGAACAAGAGCCAAGGTCTGGCTGGACCAGTGGGGGACACGGCAGGGAGCTAGGACACCTGAAACCCAGGCACGTAGAGATGCCCCCTTTCAGAAAAGGCTAAGTCATCCAGCCAGAGTTGTCCTTAGAGACAACCTCAGAGTGAGCCATGCTGGGGAAGCCGCCTTCCATCCCAAAGGGATACACCAAGATGGCAGGGCTGCAGTTCAGTGCCTTGTTGAACATCAGATTCAGATACGGCGGCAGGTCAAGTCTGAAGCCCTCTGAAGATGAAGATCAGGTCTAGCTTCATCAGGTGGCAGAATGGGCTCTAGTGTCCAATGGAGCTGCATTTGGATCCTGCTGGGTTGGCTGTGAGTTTTTGCTTGAGCTGCCTCTGGCCTCAATTTTCTCCATCCACAGAATAAGAGTAATATGTCCTGCTGGATTCCTGCCTCCCCGCCCCCATACCCAGTCCTGACTCTACTGGCCTGGGATAAAATGAAAGGCAGTATCTGTTAGAAAAGCTTTGGGAAGGCTTTTCGTGACAGTCGTAGCTCAGCCAAGTTCAGGGAAACAAGTCCCTGCACTCCAGAGGACTTCTCCAGCAAAGCAATGCCAAGAATGTCACTGAAAGATTCTAAGATGCTTTTCCTAGCAGAACCCTCCCGAGTATACAAGCTTATGGCTACCCCAGGAGGCCACAGAGGCCTGGCAGTGGGTGAGGAGGTATCTTAGGCTCTCATTACCCCCTCTATGGAACCTCTGGGGAGTAAATGAGATGGTGGGAATAAAACACTGGGGGGGTGGGGGTGGGGGGCATGTTGCTGCTGAGCCTGTGAACTATCAGATGTGGGCAGCAATGTTGAGACTCTGCTGAGAGTCTGAAATCCTACCTTCTGGTGGAAATAACTTCCTAGTCAGTAACTGTGTGACAGTTAAGTTTAAAGGCCCCACAGAGATAACAAGTCATCACAAGATTTAGACACACCTCATTGGGATATTTATGAAGGTAAAAAATGGAACATATATTGAACTGCAATTAAGAAGTACTAGTTATTGCATTTAATAATCACTCTTAATGCTTGATGCTATGCTTAATATCTAGAAGGCGGCACAGGGAAAACAGAGAAAGTCAGGGTTGACAGCGGGGTGCTGTCCCCCAGATAGAGGTAGTGCCAGAAGTTAGGAGAGGCGAGATGAGTGTGTCCCAAGCAGCTCAGTCCTACCCAGGCGGCAGCTGCTGGGAGGCCAGGTGTCCCTTGGACCCAGAGGACCCCAGAGCCAGGCCCGGAAGGTGTGGCCTGGCACGAGTGAGCAAAGTATGCCCAGCAACAGCGTGTCCCCAAGCAGATGTCCTCCTGGGGCTGCAGCTGGTGTCCAGACCACGTGGGCACCAGTTTCTGTGACTTCAGAGGGCTTATCATCCTCTGCATCTGCAGACAGGCACCCTGGCATGGAAGGCTCCACTCTCTGCAGGACGGAAGTGAACTTCACCAGCCTACCCGCATCTCTCACCGAGCCTTCACTTCCCTGTCCACGGGGCGTGCAGGTCCAGAGATGGGCGAAACTTAATGCTGTTGGTAAACAGACAGATGGGACGAAGAACAGCTTGGACGGATGTCAGTAAATGACTTCTAAGGCATGAGAAAGAAAGGTGGGAAAATGGGCAAACCAGCAGAGCCAACCTCAGGGTGTTTTCATTTTCTGAAAACCTTAAGCTTTAGTTCTTGGCTTTACACACCTGTTGAGACACACCCATGAGTGTCAGCTCTTCACAACTCCTGGCCCTGTCTCCTGGGCCCAGGCTGCCTGGTGAGCACAGCACTGCACAGAGCAATCAGCAGGGGGTGGGCTCTTCCCCCACACACCTTTAATTCTCAAAAACACTTTTTAAAAAAAGAAGGAGGGAAAGCTGGGATGGCTCAGCGGGTTAAGCACTCGCTTTGAAGCCCCGGGGACCGAGGATCGAATCCTGGCCCCGGCCCCAGCCCAGGCGGACCCACATGCTGAACTGGGGTGTGCTCCCAGTTCAGTTCTTGCCGGGACCTCTGTGGGAGGCTCCGGCCCAGTTCCTGCCCTGTGCAGCCCTGTGCCCACCTGTGGAGTGAAACTATATGGAAAACTAATGTCAACTATGGAGACTGCTCTGGGCCCTCCCCCTTCTCTCTGTCTCTCTCTCTGTCTGTTTCTCTCTGTCAAAAATCAATAAAATAAATCTTTAAAAAAATAAAAAAGAAGAAGAAGGAGACAAAGGAGAACTACAATTTGAAGTAGAAACAGAGATGGAACAAAAAACGTTAGGGGCCAACCCTGCCCAGATCCAGCGGACCTGGGGTAAGACAAGCAGTTTATCTTGTGTGGATGCACCAGGTTAGCATGAATATTTCCATCTCTCAGGTGGAGAGAAGCAAAAATGAACTGGAGCAGAGATTCTAGCAACCTCATGTGCAGGCAATCAGGTGCTGGAAACCTTCAGTTCTGATGCATTCCACTCAATCTGGTAACACTCTGGAGGTCTGCTCTTGGCCATGACCCGCCCTTAGCAATATGGACCAAAGGTGACCCCAGCCACTCCAAGTGGCTGCAACCCTCTGAAAAACACACAACTATGAAAAGCCAGCTCCACCTTCCCAGGCTCATCCGAGAGTAGGTCAGGGGCATCCACTCCCCCCATGACAATGGCAGACTGCTCATGATCATGACAGCTCCAACAAAACATCAGCTTCGGAGTCAAACGTAAAGGTGATCTGTTATCACAACTTCATGAGCAAAGGGTTTGGCCAGCTTAGCAATGAATGAGACGGAAGATGGCCTCAACATCGACCCCTCCCCATAGAGGATGCAGGGAGAGTGTTTGTACCCCTTCTCCCCTGACCCCAGCACTCTGGGAGCTTCTGGTGTTGCCCTCATTAGGCCAAATTCTGCTTCAAGTCAGATCGGCGGGCTTCTGGTATCCACAACAGACTACAAGCAAACTCTTATAAAGTCCTGTGCAGCCCCAGAGCCTCATCCCTGCCCCCAACAGTGCTGACCTTTCTAATGTGGACATTTTTGTTTATAGGCATTTCTGCTTAATGTATATTGCTTTATGAATTTTTAATGGCTGTAAATGCTATTGTCAAATGTCCGACTCTGCTTCTTGCTTTTCAGTCAGCACTATGTCTTACAGAGCCATCATCTTGCTAAATGACATCTAATCCATGGCTTCTAACTGCCGCATAATTCTCCAGGATGTGCATCTGCCACCATAGTTTACCTGTTCACCTTCCCAGGTGACATGGAGATCGCTTCCTGCCCTCCACCTCCCCAAATAATGCTGCAAGGAGCATGCTCCAACTGCCCCATGTGGACCCACGCAGACATCTGCACGTTCTGAAAACACTTGGCATCCTGCTGCCTCTCCTTTCTCTCAGCCATCCACGTGGTCACTGGTTGGCTTGTCTCTGACGACTGAAAGAGCCCAAGTGTTTCTTCAGATAGATGTTCTTAGCTTCTGGGAGGCCCCTCACCTGTAAATTCCCACTCAAGCCCTTTCTTCTTCTTTTCTCTTGAGATGTCTGCCTTTCTCTGGTTGGTATGCAGGAATTTATCTCCTAAATTGTGAATCCCTTAAAGGGTTTAGACATTGTAAATAGCTGTCCCCTATCGACAGCTATCCATGAACTTTGTCCAATATGTTCATTAGCGAACAGGAGCTCTTAACTTTGCTATAATTGAACTCTGAGAAAACTTGAGGACAGTAACTATGTCTCAGTCTTACAATTCCAGTGTCCTGAGCACTCACAATATACCTCCATGGGGTTAGGTGCTGTGGATGCAAAGAAGAGTGAGGGCATTTGACCCTTAAGGAGCTTAGAGTCTCCTGAGAGTACAGACTTCCCATCAACTATAACTCAGACACGATGTTCATGGCCATGGAGGGCTGTGCAAGGACCGTGACGGGTTCAAGGCTTCAAGGGGTGCAGAGGTTCATGGCTGAGTGAGCCTTGACAAGTAAGCTTTTCAGGCAGCCCTGAGGGGTGGACATTCCAAGCCAATGGAGCAGCATGTGCAAAGGCCCAGTTTGGGAAACCACAAGAAAGCAAGAATGGCAAAGTGAGGAATAGCCACAGAGACTGGACCAGGTACAGACAAAGCTGGTTTTCTCCAGCGCAGTGCAAGGGGACACACGTTACCTTGTTCTCCCCACCGCCACTGGTGAGTTGCTCTAGACACTGCCTGCACTCAAGGAAGAAGGCCTGGTTCAGGGGCTTGAAGAAATCGGGGTGCACCTTAGCCATAGCAGCCATGTATTGAAGTCTCAGAGAAACCCACAGACAGAATATTCTTGAAAGAACAGGGTTCATGAGCAAGTTAAGCTCCCAAGGTATGTAAGAAACATTCCCTGGACAGGTCTGGACTGTCCCAAATGAAATGAAGACACCCCTCCCTGACTTCCACTGGAAACTGCTCCTGCTGCTACTCTTGCCTTGCTGCAAGTTCCCGGCCACAAAACTTCCCAACTGCCAAGCGTGCTTGTGGTGGAAATGGACCGAATAAAGTCATTAGTGACACAGCGGAATCTTACCCAAGACCCCACCAGGATCTCTGCCAGCCAGCTGTTTCCTCCTGAATCTAAACCATTTCCACACTTAATAATGGTAATGTTGTAAAGGGAAAAGAAAGTCATTCGTAGAAAATGCTTTGCTCCAAGTTATGTGATCGCCCTTATATTTTCTAGCCAGAGAAAAAATCTATGTGCACAGACACAAGGCAGTCAAGGAGGAGGGCGTAGAGAGGGCTGTGCAAGGTGCAGTGAGGAGTCAGACCTCAGGGGGTCAAGGTGCATTGGCTGAGACTTGACACATAAGGTAGGAATCTGAAGTCACTCCACCCCACAGATCACAGTATCTACACACTTCCACTTTCTCTCCTCCATACTGCCTTAGCCGCCCCAGGGCAGAAAAATAAATCTGGTTGTAAGATCGTAATCTTAGCCTTTGAGGGCCCTAGGTAAAAAGCTTTAGGAAATTTCAAGAAGCTGGGGCCGATTGTCACCGGATACCTCTTTTCTGACTCTGACACACATACACACACACACACACAAAATCCCAATCGTGCCTGGTATCTGTGAAGTTAATGCACTTATTATCCTCTTCCTTTTTCAGAGAGGTCCCTTCAGTTAGGTATGTTTAGGGTCAAGGATGCAAGGAAGAGAGGAAGCCAGACTTTCAAGATTGGTGCTCTCCCACCCTCCAAACATCCCTCCAATCTTCCAAAGGCATTTTCCAACACAACCCCTGTGACCACTTTTGAGAGATGACTCCCCACTCCACTGTGAGGACAAGGGAGGTAACTGACGTGCACAAAGCCACCTCCACACTCTGGAGGCCCCCTGCTTAGAACAGGAGTCCAGCTGCACTGGAGAAGCGAGGCTGAAGAGAAGCAAGGCTGAAGAGAACTGCACCCACAGTCTGCCCTGCGTAGTGGGCCATGCAATCTCACACGGAGAAGGCAGGCTGCCTATTTGCTTAGTGGTCAAGGTCAACCTCAGTGCCCACCTGCCTACCTGAGAGCCCTGAGGCCCTTGCCTCAGAGTCTGAGAAGCCCTTCCCCTCCCCCATGCTACAAGATTCACTAATCAACTAGAGCCCCTTCGGTCCTGAGTGGAGACCAGGAAGTGGGGGCAGGGTAGGAGGGAGGGTAGGAGGTGGTCATGCTTCAGAAGGACTTGATCTTAAGAGCAGGCTAACTTCTCCCTCTGAGAACAGAACGGCCTTCCCACTCTTGAGGGAAGCCCTGCACGGCAAGCCGGGAGCGACACCTGGATCCCATAACTCGTGGAGATTTGCTCGCAGCCTGAACTGTTTACACTTACACGCACCAAACCAGCATCAGCTGGGCGGGACATGGACGCCTGCCCACTGGGAGGCCAGGAGGTCAATGGGAAAAATTATTTTAGTCCATGCCGAGCCCTCGTGTTTGGAGCTTTTATCCAAACTCTGGCAAAGTTCTCATGCTCCCCCTGTGCAGATGCCAGGCCTTCCTCGGATGCTCCCATGCAGGGAGCATGGGATGGCAGGGGGAGGAGCCTCATACGGGGCGGGGACTGTTCTTCCACCCCCTCCAAGGTTAGCAGGTCACAGGGTTGTTTAAGGACCCACAGAGAGAGGACAAGAGCTCTTTCCTAGGAATCCTGGTCACCATGACACCACCCTAGACTGGCCCAGCTGCCATGGCTGGCACAGTCCCAGGATTAGCAAATGGCTCACGACATGAGGCCTGCGGAAGGTGGCCTTCGCTGCAGCGACCCATGTGCAGCAACATTTCCAAGGGCCCAACGAAGCAGCGGGGGCCATGCCACACAGATCTGTACCCAGGCCTCTTCTTCCAGGAGGGAACGAGAGGCTCCTTGTCTGGCGGAGAGCAAGCCCCACGTCCCCCACCTGACCGAGGTCAGCAGCTCCTCCTGCGGAAGCCTGGGATTCTGGCCACGACTACTAGACATGAGAGCCTGGAGTGACCAGGGGCCCGGGGTCAAGGGAGGCTTTCTGTCACTGGGTCTTTCCGGCCTCAGGTTCTCAGGGGCAGGGGGAGCGCTTTTCTAGACTCAAGCCCCAGGAGACCTGACCAGAATTGGCAGAAAAAGCGAGAAAGGGGGAGAAAGTCAAGAGGGGAGAATAAATACACGAAAGAGCAGGAGAGATGGGGCGGGGGAGCAAGAACTCAGGAGCAGAGCTGGCCTGTGTGCACCCAAGTGTATGCACACTTGTGTTTCAGTGTTGTCATCAACCTGACCTACTTAGCCACAGGCTAACTTTCCATGGCATCTGGGACATTAGTGACGTGGACCAGAGACAAGCTTGCACTGTCTCCAGCGAGGCTGAGCCTCTCCCAGCTGCAGGACCTATGGGGGGCTTTCTCACGTGGCTCCCAAGGGCCATACGCACCTGGAGCGAGCTGTAACCACAGAGCTGTGTTGCCACCCTCCAGACAACCACACTGGACCCTCACGCACACCCTGACCCTCGGCCACGATTGCAGCAATCCTGGCTGTGGGGACCCCCTGTGTGAAACATGCTAAAAGACACCTGATCCAACCCTGCCATGCGCGTCGTGGACCAGCCACACTGCATTAGGCATTTGAGCAGGACGTGTGGGGCTGATGTCTGCTGCTTCGGCCCAAGATCAGCCACATCACCCCTTTTTGTTCCCTTCCACTTGTGCAGGAAACTGCCAAGCCGAAGGCACAGGGGGGCCCCTGTGAACTCTAGTCCCAAATGGTGCTGTCCATCTTTATTTCTTTACAGAATGTGCCACAAGGCGATGGCACCAAAGGCCTGAGAATGCAAAGGACAGCAGGGTGGGAACCACCCCAAGCTCCTAAGGAGTCTGAGGTGGTAACTGAAAATATTTGCGCCCTAGGAGACCCGAGACCCTAAAAATGAAGATGAGATGCCCGGAGCACACGCACCACCCCAGTAAGTCCCAGCACCCTAGCAGACGTCCTTCCACAAGAACCATATTTGAATTTCAGTAAATCAGCCCAATATGTTCTAAGACTGTGGGTATTAAATAAAAGAAGTCAGTGAAATCTCCAAACAATAAGCTCATTCAACACATTTTTTTTTTCTCCCCCATCTGGGGACTTGAATACAGTGAACATGAATAAATCCTGTTGTGCAAAAACTGGAGGGGAAAAAAAGGGGAATGGAGGATGGAAGGAAATGGCACGATTCCCACTTGCGGGTCTAACAGGAAGGTGGACAGTCCTCAGAACCTGTAAGAATGCCAGAGTGGCCCTGAGGAGACGGTGGCAACAAGGTTGCAGTCCAGGTAGGGGTGTATCTGGAACTTCCCGCCCAGGCACTGCGGCTTCCCCTCTGCAGCCCTTCTGCCCTGGCGCTCAGACTAGAGGAAGGACCCTAGGCTTCCCCAAACCAGGCCCTTCCTGGGTGCACCATCCACAAGCCAGGCCTGACCATGTCTCAGGGAAGTTCCACTTCAAATATGCCTAAAAAAAGAATTTCTTGCCTCCCCTCCCCACCCCAACGCCCCCAACAAAGTTAAGACAATTAGAATCAAGGGTTGTACCAGCTCTTATTCTGCGGTTCTTCCTAAGTAACCCCAAGAACAGGTGGCATAGACCTGCCCGGTGGGTGGCCAGGGGCTTGGACATATTTGCCAATAAGAAGAGTTGCACGTGTGACATTCTGTGTAATTCGTGGTTGAAAGTAGTCTGGGTCAATAGAGTCTGCATGGATGGAAGCTCAGCCTTCTAACAAGCTGTACTTGGGGAGACGGGTTCAGCACAGCCAGAACCAGTTCAGCTGAAGGACGAGCCAGTTCAGCAGGGCTTCTGATTTTCTTCTGAAATGGAAACCACGCAGATCTTCAGATTCCACTAGGACCACCAGAGCGACGCCCTTTCATTCTCGCGGGAGTCCACATCTGGGCAGCAAGGAAACAGGAGGACCCATCCCTCTACCGCGCGGGACTCAGGTGCATTATTTTGCTAAACCATGGGTTCTCCCCTCTCAAAATCAAAATCAATCCGAGCTGGCGTGGAAAGGCAGGACTGCCCAAAACAAAAGGTCAGCCAGGAAAAACTATGGTGCAGACTTGGGAATGCAATTCCAATTCAATAACTTTATTGGTGAAAAAAAAAAAAAAAGAAAGAAAAAAGAAGAGGCTCTGCAGACAGGCTGCCAACATCCACACGTTAGGCCCGGGCGTGAAGAGCAGAGCTCCCAGGTAGGCCCTGGAGCCACCTGAGGCTCCCACAGGCCCTGCCCATTCTGGGCTCACGGCCCCCTGGGTTTTGGGAGGACTGGTCATCTTCCTGGAAGCAGAGAGCTCACAGCACACACTGTGTGTGCCTGATGGACAAGTCTCCCGTGTTCAAGATACCATCAAGCAGGCAGTGCTTTTGTTTCAGTTGACACCAGAAGTCTTCCCCCTTTTCCGCGGCAGCTCCAGACCCGCTGCAGGCACGACCACATCAAGACCTCAGAGCCCGTGAACCTGTGACGACCATCCGTGTGCTCAATGGAGGCCCGGCCTTCTATGCCACAGCATCACAACCAGCGAACAGGAACCACACAGTTCTGCCTTCTCACAAATACCCAGGACTGTGTGACCACAGCCACCGTAAAGATTTCTATCACTCCAAAACTTCCCCTTGTGCGCCTTTGTGGTCAACCCCTTCCCCCAACCCCAGCCCCGCAAACTACGGACCTGTTCTGTTTCTCTCTCTCGTCTGGCCTTTTCCAGAAAGTCACATAATGGAATCGCGCCGTGTGCAGGCCTTTGAGCCTGGCTTCTTCCCTTTGTCACTCGGGTGCCTATCAGCCGCGATTAGCTACCCACTCTTAGTTGCTAAGCCTTCGACGTTTGCTTTCTTGTCAAAGAGACTCAATGCTATGGAGAAACCAAAATCAGGCTTGAAGGCCTTCTAATGAAGCTGTCTTTGGGAGTACACTGAACATCTCTGTCTGCCCAGGACTAAGGGGGTTCCTGGGGCGCCAGGCTCCCAGTGGGAAAGCCAGCTCAGTCCCAGGTCAGCCGGGACGCATGGGCAGCTGCTGGGGAAAGCGGCCTCCACGAGTCCTTCTGGCGAGGAGCAGGTTTTCCCTGCTGAGCGGGCAGCACGGTCTCATCTGCAGTCTGTTGGGCCTGAGCCCCTGCACAGGCGACACCAGGCCTGCAGCGGCCTCTGAAGTCCCTGGGAGGGGCTCAAGGACGGAAGAGAACACAGGGGTCTCTTTAGAGACCCGCGCAGGGCTGCTGGAGGTGTTGGCGTCCCTAACGTTCACCACCTACAGACAGCACGTGACTCAAGGTTCCCTGGGCTCGCGCTGGCTTTGCGCCAGCCTGACACAGTGCACGCTGGGCAATGCCCGGCTCCTCCTTTTTCTCTATGTTCTCCCTCCTCTTGCCTCTCTCAATGGGGTTTTTGGTTAGTTTGTTCTCAGACGAACTAGGTGAGAGCCAAGGGATAGCAAATGAGTAAAGGGCTTGAAGTTCTTGTTAGAATGGAAGGGTCTCCTTCACATAAACTTCCTGAGACATCAGAGAGAAGTCAGGCAGGGCCAGGAGGGGGCTCCACACAGACAGCTAAAGAATGAGGATTTCCTTGCCCACCTTCTTTCTAGCTGTCATCCTGAGGATACATGGACACTGAGAAGCTAGGCTGCCTGGGAACAGGCTGAGCATCCCCAACTCAGAGGTCCCAACAGCTCCGAAGAGCACAGGATGGTCATAGTAGTGCCCGAGTTAACTGTGAGAACTCCCCACCCCCTCAACGAAGGCAGGAACTGGTGGGGTCAGAGGCCACTTCTCAGAGGTTCCTGGGCCTCTGCTCCCCTGAATTAATTGAATATTACCCTTTCTTGAAGTATCTGCCAGAAGTTCTTACAAGTTATTCCACCAAGCAGCCAGACGGGCAGGTTAGTCATCGTTATCCTCTTTTGTACAGATGAGGAAACAAAGCCCAGAGAGATTAAGTGACTTGCCCAAGGTCGCACAGCGAGTTAGTGGCAAAGGCCAGATTAGAACCCCGAGCCCCGAGTGCCCAGGCTGGCGCCCCGCTCCACAAGTCCCCTGGAGCCAGGTCTGCGTCCTCAGAGCCCTGGAGGCCAGGTGAGCTGCTGCGGAGGGCACAGGCAGGCTCATACTCACAAACAGAAACCTGCAGGATGTTTCTCTGCACCACCAGACAGCAGCACCCCTGGGCTGGAACAGACAGAAATAAGGCTCAAGTCGGGGAAGCCCAGGGCCGCTGCATGCTTGCTTCTCCACTTCTGAAATTGCTTCATTTCCCTTTATGACACCCCCCACCCCACCGCCCTAGAGCAGCAGGCGGATGCATGCTCCTGCTGCCTGGAATTCGTTCATGGATTCCTTCTTTCCACGCACCTACTATGTGCTTGGCGGTCAACCAGGAGGGACACTTGGAGGAGAAAGACTAGATCCCTGTCTGCAAGGAGTTCAGTCTAACGAGAAACAGACATATCTACATATAAGATGACATGACACTGATTCAACGAATCCTTGTTGAGCACCTACGATGTGACCAGCACTGCTAAGGCTGCACCTAAAATAGTGAGAGAACGCAGGGGAGGCTGCGTGGAAGGGGAGGCACGTGGGCCAGGTCCTGAAGGCTGAGGAGTCTCATTGAGCAGCTAGTGCTTTCCTGGCTGAAGCGAGACGGACAAGGAGACTGACATTGCTCTGAGTGCTGCTTTCCAACAAAGCCCTGCTGCTGTGGGAACAGAAATGCCATCCTTCAGAAGCTCAGTTCTCAGGGACAGTATATCCTGTTTCTGACTTTGGAGTGCTTGCTTAGTCTCTTTAGGCCTCAGTTGGCCTGTCCCTCAAATGGGAGTGACTAATCCTGTGTTTCAGAGGGTGGCATGGCGCCTCACTAATAATCTTCGGAGTCGAGTTCACACACCAGTTCCTGGAGAAACAAATTCCTAACGCGGCCAATGGCATTCGCTTTCCCACTAAGTCTGCTGCTCTCTGCACTCAACAGGAAATTGGTTTTATTTATAAGAATCACAATTCTAAACTGACCTTTGTTGGGCTGCCCACATCCCCTCCCTTGTTTCCCGCTCCTTCTCAAGATGTCCTCCCTCCAAAGATGCCTCAGTGGCCACAGAGCAATGAGCGCTGAAGAGTGCTCGCGACGGCACGCAGACACACAGGAGACTGGTTTCTAGACGGGCAACCTGAGGCCTGCAGGACCCCGCGACTGGCCCCAGAACACAGACCTCGTGGGCCTCCCGGTTCCCAAGCCATTGCTGTCTTCACTGCACTGGGACTCTTCCCCTGCATGTCTCAGCCTGCGTCTGGGCTGACATGCCACCCTCCCTTGGCTTGGGAGACAGTGTCCCTCCTCTGAGTGACAGACGTCTTCAGAGAAACATTTCCCATCATTAAAGGGATCTGGAAGAGAGCTGGCACAGCTTCTGAAGCTTTGAAGCTTGCGGGCCCCTCCTGGCCCTTTAACTGTGTTGGGAACCAGCCCGGTTCCCAGAGAGCTCCTACCCCTCCAGAAGTGGGGGCAGGGGGGAGCAGAGCAGAACCCCCCATCCCACCCCCACCCTGCCTGGCCTTTCAGGACCAAAGGTGACCTCTCCATATTTCAGGCTATTTTACTGCCAAAGCAGCAAGGGCTCCCACACAAAGAGCTTCAAAGTCAGAAGGGCTCAAGGTCAAGTACAATCCTGAGCAAGCCCTGAGCTTAGGATTCTGAAGCATCACGTCTGAGACTGTTGTAAAGCAGTGTTCCCACAGCCTGGGAAAGCCTGTAATAGCTTAAGGTGAATTACATTCCATTTCTGCTGGCAGAGCAAGATTTAGTTCAAGCACTTCACGTGAGGATGGGCCGGGGATTTGTTTCCCTCCCCAGGTGCTTTTAATTTTCCAGGTGAGAAAGGTGTGGATATAATTACTTTTTCCTCCAGTGGGAGTCAACTGTGGCTGCACATGAGAATCACCTGGAAGCCTTTACAAACAACAATGTCTGAGCTGTACCCCTAGAACAATTAACTCAGACGATCTTGGGTGGGGCCTACGCGTCTGTGTTTTCTGAAGCACCCCTGACGATTCCCAGGTGTGGTGAAGGTTAAGCACCACTCTGCCTCAGGTAGAACTTCAACTGGGAAAAACCTCAGCGCTTAGGCACAAAAATATCACAAGACACCTGATTCCTCTGAAGGTCAAATCAGGATCAGCAATCGCCCCGTCTCTTTTAATTAGTTTTTCTCTTTCAGACCTTCCCGACCACGGATCTCAGGAGCCCATGGAAGCTTTCAAATCTTTTTATTGGCTTGCCTCTTCACAGCTCACCTCCACCTGGCAGAGTACCCTGTAACCAAGTGCCCTCTCTTGGGAATCAGGTGAGCCGGCCCAGAAACAAAAACACAGGGGAGAACGGTTACATTTTCAACCAATTACCGTGATCCAAACTCAAGTGACTATCTCAGCTGTGCCCAGTTGGATCCAAGGGTGATGCAATTGCAGGAAGCTTTGGCGTGGACGTTCCAAGTGCAATCCACAGATAGTAGGTCAGTCACTTTTGGCCCTAGACACACTCTCCAGCTGGAAGAGCGGTAGGAACCAGAATCCTCGGGCACTTGGTGAGTTTGGGCCAATGGGCTCATGCTGTCCCGCAAGGAGGCCCCTGTGAGAGCCAACACATGTGCACACACCCAAAGACTAAAACCTTTTCAAGGCACCCCATGGAACTCAGTACAGCCTGAGCAACACCAAAGAGAGTCGCATACAAGAGACAGCAGCTCTACCATCACTTTTAAGGACAACTCTCATAAAAGTTCCATCCATCTCTCCAGGAAGACACCCCCCACACCCTTGTTTCTGCTTGAGAAGCCATGGACTGTCTAGCTGAATGGCTTAGAAAGAATGGAGAGACAGGCTGAAAATATCCATTCTTTAGCTCCAGACCTCTCTCTACATCCTACAGGCGCCAGGCTAGTTCTGGAGGGTGTACCATACGTAACATGCATGCTGGAGAATGTGGAAAACAATTTCTTCTACATAGACTCCTCGAGAAGCTTTATAAATCAGAGAAAACATTTGAGAATCTGCAGACAGCGGTGAGGAATTCTATCTAGTTCGGAGTGGGAAAGTCCCAAAATGAAAAATTTTAAAGCACAGATTGAGGCATTTAAATAACAAAAACAAACAAACAAAAATAGCATATGTAAGAATTTACATGTGCTCTGAGGGCCCAAGTAAATCTTGCTTTTTCCTTGAACTTTATTGTTAAAATCTCTGTAACATAGTCCCATATTATTCAATCCACCTGAAAAAGTGGGCAGGGCCTCAGTCTCTGACAAACAAGAGACTAAACTTCTAGTTAAAGTCTCGCTGGTTAACTGAAGACTGGGCCCAATATGCTTTATTTGGCACAGGCCAGCATTTTTAATTCAGTGAGTGTTTAAAGCACAACTCATCTGCATCTCAGGAGGGCAGGGAATTTTACATGGGGTGGGGGATCCCCCAGTTCCTTAGCTGAAAGGTAAACATACTGGTAGCATTCACCAGTGAGATGTGAAATGGAGATTTTTCCCCAGAGACAAACACTACAAGATGAGGATTACCCTCTGCAATTCAGATAATTCTCAAATGTATCCACTTATCACTCTCTGTGTCTAATTTAGTGCAAAATGATGAGGCAGATACATGTGTTACCAAAAACAAACACTCTGAACTGGAAACTAAGTTTCCTTCAGTTGGCAAAGAGCCCCTAACTGATCTTCCAGGGTGGGAGGATTGTAAGCTCTCAAGAGGAAAAGATAAGAAGGCTTTCCCCCGTCCAGGGCCAAGTCAAAAGCTATTAATACAAAAACCTTCTGATAATAACTGGGCATTTGGGCAGAAGACCCCAAATTTGCCCTACCTTAGAAAGATTATTATGCTGATTTGAGAAAGTCGCTGGCAACCCAGAGCTAACACAATTCAGGGAAGGGGGACCCGGAGCTGGAAGAGAACCCCAGGGCCAACACTTTCGGCCAGGGGAGCAACACAGGGGTCCTGAATCCCCTGTGAGGGTCCCTCTCAAAGGGCCGAGGGGGCTAACTGGGGCGGGAGCAGCAAGCTGCCGTTTTATGGGGAGAAACTGACTTCCTGGAGTGTTTGGACTACACAGGGCGCATTCAGTCATTCCGGCGCAAAACTGATGTGATCGCAGCAGAATTTCAGACAAAAACAACAAACAAACAAACCACCCTGTTAGAAATGTGCAGGACGGTTCCCAGAAAGAAACAGGAGGGTATCAACCAACTTAACCCTGATCCCCCAGCGGCTTCCGTGCTCTGGACAGATTCTTCCTTTATAAGTAAAGCCCTATCTAGAATTTAAGATCTTTTGCCCTCACTTGCAACCAGGTGACTCAGATGAGAAAAAGCAAAGGGAAAATCAAAAGACACAGCTAGCTTAGGGAGCTACAGCTGGTTCCCAACGTTTCCTTAACGTCAGTCTCAGACGAGAAACTACTGGGAGCGAGTGGCGTGCCTTGGGAATCTGAGCCTTTGCCTTTATTACTCTCTCTCAGGGGAAAACAAATACAGAAACAGTGTTTCCTCGGTCAGGTTTGGAGGAGGCGAGTCCGGGACAAGAAAGCGCAAGAGGCTTTCCCCCAGCAAGGGGGTAGGAGGCGCCCGCAGAGTCCGTTTAAGAGGCAGCTCTTTAAACTCCTTTTCCCCCAAATCTGCAATCTGAGGCTTCCAGACTTCAGTGCCGGGGTTCTGAGCACGGGTACAAGCTGGGCACCGGGCAACCTGGGCCAGTCCGCCCACCAGGGTTTGGCCAAGATCCTCGGCCAAACCAAAAACTCGCCCAGCTGCGCGCGGGGCTAAGCCCTGGGACCCGGACGCCTCCACACGCTCCACCTGCGGGGCACCCCCTTTCAGCCCCCCTACACCCTTCCCCTGCTTGGGGGGGGGGGGGGCGGAGAAGCGCTCAGAGAGAGAAGGTTACGGGACCGGCGGGGCAATTGGGGCGACCTGACCAAGGCGGGAGCGGGGCTGCGCTCCCACCGCACAGCCCAAGGGTACCTCCGCCCAGGCTTCTTCCCGGGTCTGCAGGGCGCCCTCCCCTCCCGCGGGCGCCCGGGCCGGAGCACCCGACCACTCGCCCTCGTGCCCCGAAGCCGCCCCGCACGGTTCCGACCTCACTCGGGCCCCCGCATCCGTCCGAGGCGGCCAGAGCTGGGGGAGAGAGTGGCCAAGTGCACCCTCTCCGCTCCAACAGGTGAGAAGCGTGGCCAAGCCCACCGCGCCCTCCGCGCTGGGGAAGATCAAGGAGCCCGGGACAGTGTCGCCGCCACCGAGGAGCCCACTGGCCCTGCCCGGGCGCGGCCCCGGCCCCGGTCCCGGTCCCGGTCCCGGTCCCGGTCCGGGCGGGGTCGGGCGGCGCTGCTCACCTGGGCGCGGGCGGGGCGTGCGGCTCACACGGTGACGCCCCGGCCATCGCTAGCTGCGCTCCCCGGGGCCGCGTGCGGGGCGGGAGGGAGGTGGGTGCGCGCCGCGCGGGGCCCCGCGCCCTTACCTTTGTACCGCTCCATCGGGGCCGCGGGCGCGCTGCTCGCCGCTCGGCTCCGGCGCGGCGCTCTCCGCCCTCCGCTCCGCGCCCGGGGCGCTGCGCGGGCCCCTCCCCGTGAGGTCACGCTCGCGGCCGGAGCTCCTGGCGCAGCGGCCTCTCGCCGGGGGTCCGTCCCCGACGTGCCGCTCCCGCCGGGGCACTGGGCGGCCGGCCGGGGCGGACCTGCAGCGCGCACCCGGGCTCGCTCCCCGTCCCGCCGCCTGGCAGTTCCTCCACGTCTGCGCCCCGGGGGGCGGCGGGAGGGAAGGAGACCGGGATGTGCCCAAACCCTGGGGGAGGCTCCGGGGAGGGGCGGGCCGGGGCGGGTCTACCAGCGCGGTTCGTCCAACTGCAGGGATGTCAACCCACTGCCCGGAGGAGGAGACTGAGGCCTCCGCGGGGAGGCAGGGAGGTGCCCACAGCGCCTCCCGCACGAACCCCGGGCCAGAGCGCTTTGGCCCGTGGCCTCTTCCTCGAAGGGTGACCGTGGGGAGCGGGTGGGCACGGCCCAGTCCTGCCCCCGCGCCTGCCCCAGTTCTTCGTGACTCGTTCCCACCCTCTTGCAAGCTCGCCGGGCCACCGCTGCCTCGCACGCACCCCCGGGAGGGCGTGTGGGACGTGTGTGTGCTGCCGTCTGCCGGAGCCAGGTTCCCGGCGCCCGTGTCCCAGGCTCTCCGGAGACGGACTCGAAGTTCTAGAGCTGCCTCGCCAAGTGAGGGAGCGCAGCGCCCGAGCGCCCCGCGGGGTGGCATCTCTTCCGTAGGAAGGCCAGCCGTGGCTCCGGCCGCGCACCGCGCCGCTGCCCCCAAGCGCCAGCCTTCTGCCCGCCGTCTTCTGCCATGTTTCTCCAAGGTCTCAACGTGCCCACGGCCTCCCCCATCGGCCCCCAACGGAAGTCCATGTTTGCCTGAACACTTTTCGGGTTTCACTTTAAAATCTCCACCAGGGCTTGTGCGGAACTCCTGGTTTTTCAACAAGTCTCCCCCCAACTTCCTTAAAGGAACACTTAAGGGAACTTTGTTGTTCTTGCTGCTGTTTTCCAAAAGACTTCGTTCTTCTTGGAACACCAGATTTGGCTCTGATGCTTGGAGACCTTTGCCCCAGCAGTCTCAGAAATATTTTCCTTAGCGGTATTAGCAGTTAACATCCAGCGAGCCCTCCCCACAAGCCAGGCAGGGCGCTAAGGGCTGCGTGTGCATTTGATTTTTGATGTTTCCAGTAATCCTGTGATGTGGGGATGGTGACTGTTGTTACTTCGAGCATACAGTTGAAGAGCCTGAGGTTTACAGAGGTTACACAACTTGCCCAAATTCCACAGCTAAAAAAAAGGACGGAGCAGGCATTAAACTCAGAGCTGCTGCTTCTCCGTGTTTAGTCACAAAACTTCCCTGGCACTCATAGGACATGCCAGGCCATCTGTGCACACAGACAAGGGAACAGTGACCACGCAGCCAGGGACACATTCTGATACAACTGAAGTACAAGGGGCTCTGGAAACCCAGCAGAGAGGCGTCAGGAATCTTCTAGGGAAGGCGATGGCTGAGCTGAGTTTTAAAAGAAGAGTTAGAGCTGGGTGAGTTCAGCCTCCCAGAGAGAAAGGACAGAAGGGACAAAGGCACAGAGGTGCCTCATTTCAGGGTCCGAGGGCTCTGTGTTGTTGATGCCAAAAGGGAGAAGCTGGGTGTGGCAGAGGTGCAGCTGGAGAGGTGGGCACCGGCTCAGAATATCACGTGCCCTGCAAGCCCAGGGAATTGGGCAGCACTGAAAGGGGCGGCGCCTTGGGGCTCCCTCAGAGGCTGAGTGGGGGTTGGGGTACAGGAGGCAATTGCACCAGCCAACTGAGATGCCACTGGAAGCCCAGATGGGGAGGAAGCCAGGGACCTGCAGACATTGGATGCCAGAGCACAGGACGTGAGGGGCAAAGAAGCGCTGAGGTGGACCCTGCGGTTTCCAGCGATGTGGGTGACTAAGTGGAGTAACACCACTCACACACTCAGCCCTTAAAAATCACCGGAGGCCCTGCAAGGTGCCAGGTGCTGCCAGGCACTGACTCACAGGCATGAGCTAGGTGGGCCAAGCCCTGCTTCACGGCCACTGTGCAGGGCTGGGGACAACACACAGGATAAGGGAAGAACCTCCCTCAGTTGGATACAGAGACATGGCAACAGGTTGGGGTGTTTTCGGGGTGTGGGGGGAGGGCCCACGGTGCCTTCAGGGGAGTTAGAGCCCCAGGTCTGAGCCCTTAAACTCATGCACATATATGATTTCATTTTATTTTCTCGGCCATGCTTCTCAATAGGCTGGGCCCGTGAGGGCTCAAGAAGCAGGACACAGGGAGGCTGAGGCATGAGTGCAGACACCTCAGATCAGACCACAGGAAAGAGCGTTGAGTGGGTTTCCTGCAAGCTGGACCCAGACCCCCGTCAGAAAGAGGGTGCTCTTGCCTTCTGCTATTTTCTTTTCCTTTATCTCTCTCCCCTCCTCCCTCCCTTTCCTCATCTTGCAAATGGCTGGGCATGGTGCCCACCCTCCAATCTACTGTCCCCTGAGACTGCCATCAATGGGTCCTGAGTTTCTTTTCAAATTCTCAGAATCTGATTATGCAGCTTGTCATGTTGAAACCAGCCTCAAGTCTGGTGGCTGGTCACTCTTGGCCAGATCCGGGTCCGGCAGTTGGCAGGAGCCAGGTGGGGGTGAGTTTCGAAGGTCCAGCCCCACACAGCAGGCGCTTTGTTCAAGCTGGCCCTTCCAGAGGGGTGAGGGTGGGGCTGGCTCTGACCGAGGTCACTCAGAGCAAGAAGGTAGGGATTACGCTCTCTGGGTCCGACATGGGAGGCCTTGCCCAAGTCACCAGAAGTCTCTCCTTGAGAACTGGGACTCCACAATCAGGTTTCCTAATTCCAAACCCTGTGCTTGGTCACACTGCTCCGTTCTGGCTTTGCCAGGGCCCTAACTGGTGGCCATCTCTGGAAGTCCCTCCTGTAACTGTACCCCGTATCTGCAGGCTAGGGGGTTGGGGGCTTATATCTCTGCCACACTTGTCCTTCTTCCATTTCCCCCACTGGCTCCAGCGCTTTTATTACCTCTTCCTAAGTCCTCTCCAGTTTATCGATGGAGACTCGGCAAATCCCAGAGCCTCTTCTAGACAAACAAAAATCAATCAGAAATGTATACAGAGTGGATTTACAAAGGGATTTCACTGCCATTTCCCAGAACAAAATCGAAACGTAACTCAGAACCTTCAGGAGGCACCCTTGGCCTCTGGGCCCCGCCC
Organism: Craseonycteris thonglongyai; assembly: GCA_004027555.1. Classification (NCBI taxonomy): domain Eukaryota; kingdom Metazoa; phylum Chordata; class Mammalia; order Chiroptera; family Craseonycteridae; genus Craseonycteris; species Craseonycteris thonglongyai. The sequence continues at coordinate 27,453 of PVKE010000501.1, read as the reverse complement.
CCACTCCCCAAACCTGGGTGCTCTTCAATCCTGTGCATCTGGTTGCTTTGTAACATCCACAAAAGGTACAAACATTCAAACTCTAATTCGTTGAGTTTCTGGCCCCTGGGACGATACGGTCTGATTTTTCAGATTATTCTCCACCTTCTGAGTGCCAGCGATGACCCCGTCCCAGACCCGCAGAGCCACCCGTGGGCTCTTGGGTGGGAGATGTCCCTGAAAACAAATTGAGTCACCCCATCCTGGAGTCTAGGAGGTAAGTGGGGGTGCCTTGAGCCTTCTGGGTGTATGGGTGAAGGTATCAGGGACACAGGAAACTGAACAGCAGAAGGGCTGGTTCTGTTCTCAACACCAGAGAGGTTTTGCCAACCACGTGGGACCGTCTCCATCTGAGGCAACAAGGAGGGGTGCCCACTAAAAGGCAGCCGCTGTATGCACTTTGCCCTGTTGAAGCCTCACAACGATCCCAGCAGCGGACACCATTTCCCCTCATTTCACAAATGGAGACCTTAAGTAACTTGCCCGAGGTCACCATTGTGCAAGCCCCAGTCATTTGAGCAGCATCTCTGACCCTACTTCCTACCCAGGCTCATTCTGTAATCATGTTTTGTCCTCCCTTCAGCCGCCAGTGACAGCCCCTCAGCATCGCTTGGCTCTGGTTCTGCAGGCCGTTTGCCACGTGGGCGACCTCTGTGCGGTGGGACGTTACTCTTCTGTCCCGAGTGTAATGCAGCACCCAACGCACCGTAGGTGCTCCAGCACGCCTATCGAATGAATAACCGGAGGACGAGGGCGGGCTCAGACATTTTGCCTCCACTTAAATAGAAAACGAACGGGAAAAGATATTTTACTGAAATAAAAAAAGAAATGTACCTACATCCTTTGTTTGCAAAGCTGCATAATTATTTTTTTCTCCAAAATCACCACATAAATGTATTTAGTATAATGTGTTCCAGGTTCATCCAGGCTGGAGCACATGTCAGAATTCCATTCTTTTTTCAGGCTGAATAATGTTCCATCGCATGTATGTACCACACTTCATTCATTCGCTCGTTCATCCATGGACATTTGGGTTGCTTCAATTAAATCTTGTAGCTGTTGTGAACAAGGCTGCTGTGAGCATGAATGTAGAAATACCTGTTCCAGCACCTGCTTTTCATCCTTTTGGGTCCATGTCATATTTCTTCAGTGTACCTGCTGCCTCATACTGTCATTCTGTGCTCCCCTTTCTGAGGAATGACCAAAACTGTTGCCCACAGCAGCTGCACCATTTTGCATTCCCACCAGCCATGCAGGAGGCTTCCAACTCCTCCATATTCTCTTCAACACTTGTTACTTAAAAAAAAAAAAAAAACAAAAACAACCTTACACGCATCTCCATGCGTTTCCTTGCTTTCTGTAGGACTCTGAAGTCAATATGGCATAAAGCTGACATTTTACACCGGAGTAGTTGCTCCAGGAGTGCTTTTTATATTGTGCAGTGAGGGCCAGTTGCTGGGGTCCAATCCTCTCGGCTTTACATCTGAGATCCCTGAGGCCTGGGATCTCAAAGTTGGAAGTATTCGCTGACTACACACAGGGGACTGAACCTGTCAGCCAGCTGTGGGCCCAGGGTTTTAAAACTTATACATATTTGACTTAATGAAAGAAAAAAAAAAATCAAGGCTGAGAGGAGTGGTAAGAGATGGAGGACAGTGGAGGGAGGTTTCAGGCGGGACCCCTGGGCACCCCTCTGAGATGGGCTCAGAGGTGGGGTCTACAGTTGGTGACAATAGGGGGGGAAAATGAATAGCTGGCACCATTCCTGCACACCTATGGTCCTAGGGACCAGGAAGGCCTGACACACCTGGGCCCAGGAAGGAAGATGTTGCCCTTACCAGCACGTCTCCCCAGGCACGGCCAGCACAGTGGAGGGTCAGCGGCGTACCAACTGGGCTAAGGTTGCTTTCAGCTGCACCTGTAGGAAATGTTCAGCTTAGGAAAGCACTCGTTCTATTCCACTCAATAGTCCTATAAAGATTTAGTTGCTGTAAAGGGGCTACTTATTTTTACAACGTTCCTTTAAATACTCCTATGAGGTAGAATAAATGAAAGGTAACTCTCTAAAGACCTATACAACTGAAGACCAAAGAGGCCAGGAAAGTCCGTTTCAGAAGTTGGGGACATGAGGCCCTTCATTGCACACAGAGAGGTTAGGGAATCCAGGAACAGGTGTGCTGGCCCGTGTCACATTGCGTATCAAGGGCTCATGGCCCAGAGCACAAGGCTCCTTCAGCCTCCCTTCTGGGCCCTGAGTGTCTTGGACCTTCCTGGTCCCTAGGACCACAGGTGGGCAGGGCTGCAGGTTTCCTACTTCTATGGGCAAAGTTGACGCGCTCTTTCTCAGAGCTCTGTGGTGTTAGCTGGGCCCTCGCCCTTTCTCTTCCATGGTGGACAGCATATGGCCCAGGTTGGACACCCCTCCTCTAGATCTCAGACTCACTTCCGTGATCACTTTTGCTGACTCTCCCAGAGGTTGCTAAGAGCATCACTTCCCAGAAGAGGCTCAGGCAGATATGCAGCCAGACCAGAAATGGCTGCCCCACAGGTTCTTCCATCCCCAGACAAGGAGTCCTGGGAGAGAGGAAACATTGATTCGTTCCTGGAGGCAGAGAGCACTTCCTGCTTTTCCCCTTCGGGACGCCCTTCCGGGCCTCAGCAGAGGCTGGTCTTCCAGGCCCCGCCCAGGGGCCTTCCTCCTCCATTAAGGATCCCTGCAACTATGATCTTCAAAGGACTGAACGATTGAAAGGGGCCTTGAAATCTTGTAAGACTTTTTCCCCAGATTCATTGCTCATTTCATAACAGGAAATAACGACCAATCTTTTTAGGTCTTACCTCTCCGAGTGGAATAGAGGATCACGTGAGCAGGAGCTCAGTCTAGGCCCCGTGGTAGGCGGTCAGTTGCTGGCAAATGCTGGGTGTTTGGGTTTATGGACTTGTTGTGGATCAGCAGAACCTGCAGTCACTTAACGTTATGTAGTAGGTGTTTCCCTGGGAGGAGCAGCCCCACACAAATTCATAAACTTTCTTAAAACATTGAGATTATTTTGCAACTATCTATCTATCTATCTATCTATCATCTATCTATCTATCTATCATCTATCTTAGCTCATCAGTTATCATTAGTGTCAGTGTATTGTATGTGTGGCCCAGGACAATTCTTCTTCCAATGTGACCCAGGGAAGCCAAAGGTGGGACACCCCTGCCTTAGACTCACAGCATGTTTTGTTGTTGTTGTTTTTTTTTAAATATGGACTTAGTTCGCACCCCTCAGGTTCAAAATTGGAAACAGAGACACTGAAAGACAGAATGACTAACCTGGTGCCACGTGAACAGGTGGTGGCAGGACTGGGGCTTGACTCTGGGTCTCCTAAATCAGTCTGGGGCTCTTCTTGAAGCAGCTACTGTGCTGAAGATAAACCCAGAATCCTACCCATCTCCTCCAAGATGGAGGAGGCTCATCTGGCCAAGGCCCCTGCGTAGTTCTGCTCTTCTGCTCAGGAGCCTTTGCAGAGCCCACAACAGGCTCCTCTCTAGGAGGACAGCCCACACATAGGAAGTGATCACAAACCATGAGAGAGGGAGGCATTCTCCACGGGGGTGATTGCACGCCAGAGGGGACAAGAATCTTACAGACAGTGTGTAAGCACGCACACATATGCAACATATAAATAAACACAATATATTTCTGCCATTAAAATTTCATGGGGGCGTAATGGCCTGGCCACCAATTATGGGTGTGGTGTTTTCCCCACTCCGCCAAACAATTCTCCAGTAGCATCTGCGTACTCTACACTTCAGTGCAATTCTGACATGATCAGATGCCAACCATGAGCCCGGTTCTCGCCTGTGCTTCTGGCTATAGATCGGCTTTCAACCACCTCCTCCTCAGGCTCAATTAGTTCTCTAGAGCAGCTCACAGAACGCAGAGAACGTGTTACTTACTAGATTGCAGGTTTCTTAGGAAAGGGTGTAACTCAGGAACAGCCCGATGAAAGAGATACAGATATGGAGGAAGGGCAGAGCTCCCCTGTCCTCTCTGATCTCACCACCCCAAATCTCCGGGTGTTCACCAGCCCAGCAGCTCTCCAAAGCCTCTCCTTTGGGGTTTTTACCGAGGGGTCATGACATAAGCCTAAGTGGCGAAATCATTGGTCATTGGTGATTGATTCAACCTCCAGCCCCTCTGCCATTCCTGGCAATCAGGAGGTGGGACTGAACATTCCAAGCCTCCAATCACATGGCTGGCTCCCTTGGCAACCAGCCCCCATAGTTAAGGTGTTTTCAAAAATCACCTCATTAACATAAACTCAGGTGTAATTGAAAGGGGTTTGTAATGGACATTAAAACATCTCTATTACTCTTACCACGTAGAAAATTCCAGGGGTTTTAGGAGCTCTATGCCAGAAACAAATGAAGACCAAACATATTTCTTTTAACAAATCACAATATCACAGGGTACAGTTAGGGCAAAATTTCGCAAAAGGCTCCTGGACAGAGGTGATAATAGAAAGAAAAAAAAAAAAAAAAGGTTGAGAAAAACTGGATTTAGGCTATGGTGAGACTCCTCTCCACCTCTTTGTAGCTGGGTGACCTTGGGCAACTTAACCTTTCTGTACCCCCGTTTCCTCCTTAGTCAAATGGTAATAAAAGTTATCCTCACCCCATAGGTTGCTGTGAGGATTACAGGATTTAGCTCAGTGTCTGGTACATAATAAATCCACAACAAATGGTCGATACAATAATTATCAAGATGGCTAAAAGTGAAGACGTCATCCCCTCAACGTGATCACGTGACAGGAACCACTCATGGTGGAAAGACCTACCAGGTGGTCGTTCCAGCGATGACGCAAACAGAAGGGTTGTACTCAGTGCCAAGGCCTGGAATTGGTGCTGTGATTTCACCACCCACCGACTCTGTGTGTCTGGTGCTAAGCGTGGTTTCAGGTGCTTTGTTGGATAATATACTGCACAACGAACGCCCTGAAGCTTTCACAGGGAAAGCTAGAAACTCCACTGGCAAGAGCGCCATATCTACTGAGCCCAAATGTCAATGGGTATAGGACTCACCTGGGGGGCTTGTTAACATTCCATTCTGATTCAGAAGGCCTGGTGGAGATGGGAGTCTGCACTTCTGACAAGCTCCCCCACTTAGCCGACCAGAGGAGATGGCCTTGTCCTTTCTCTGCTGATGGCCTCATGTTGTTTGGACATCTTACGGGCCCCACAATAAAGTGTTTAGAAAATTTCTTGCTGGTAAATTCTAGGACAAAATCCTCAAGGTGAGTTATCTGGGGACGTGACGGGTCTCCTGGGCTTTGGCACACTACTGCATTACAATGAGCTTTGGTCTTTCTGATGGATCGCATGCTTGTACTTGTTTTTCTTTCAAGATCAAAAATACATAAGGGAGAGGTGAGGGCAAAAGACGAACGTGGAAGGACAGAGAGGAGAATCCGTACAATGCAGCTTTCCACCTTTCTTCTGGAACCAGCCTCAGGTAGCCACAGTTTCTTCTGGCAGAAACAACTGAGAGAATGTAAATAAGAATCGCGACTAGAGGAACCTCTAGCAGGGAGGAACATCTGAAACCCGGCCACTACAATCAGACAGTGTCTGGGGACCTCGTTCTGTCACTCGATTAGAATTTTAAGTGTAATTTCAGCTGTGTTTACAGACTGACCCAGAGAAGAAGGGATTGGCATATAGGGTTTGGAGCCAAGAACGGGCAGGTCCTAGATGGCAGGGAACAACTTTGTTTTTTACATTAATGAGTTTGAGGAGCAGTTTCTTCAGAAAAAAGAGTAATCCGTTAGCACGTTGGGTTCATATCCCACCTCACACAACTCCTGTCACTTAATTCAAACCACAACTGGGAAGGCTGAAGTAGTATCTTAGAATCCATCAACGGGTGGATCTCCTTCTGGGGGTTGTAAAAGTGGGACAGTTTGTGAGGCTGTGAGAAGGATTTTCCTGAGCAAAGGCCACATTTTGACTCAAAGTGTCCCTCAGACTAAAGGGACGGAGTGTCTGGCTAGGGGCCCAGCCCCATTGCTCACGATCCTTATGACACTGGACATGGTTCTTCGTCTGTAGACTGACTTCATATACATGGTGTGAGCCTGCTCAGAGATGAAGCACACAACAAACTTAAGAGCAGTATCTGACATGGAGTGAGTGCTCAAAAAAAAAAAAGAATGATAGTAGGTACATGAAGTGCTCAATTCTTAGGGGAGGGTGGGCAGAGGGACAAGTGGATTACAATTTAATGGTTTTACTGTATTAACAGAGTTGTACAAACATCACTGTAATTTGTTTTAGGAAATCTTCATCACCCTAAAAGGAAACTTCATGCTCACTAGTTATCACCCCCTCTTTAGGAAGCCACAGTTACTTTCTGACTATCGATTTTGCCTAGACTGGAAATGTCATGTAAATGGAATTAAACAATATCCCCAAAGCCCATTCCATTCCATGGTCTTTTGGGCCTGGCTTCTTTCACTCAGCATAATGTTTTCAAGGCCCACTGTATTGCCACCTTATGGGCGCTTCATTCCTTTATATTGCCAAGTAATATTCCATACTGTGGACATGTCACTCTTTATTTATCCATTCATCAACTGATGGACATCTGAGTTGTTTCCACTATGGGTCTATTATGAATGATGCTGCTTTGAACACTCATGTATAAGGTTTTGTGTGGACATGTGTTTGTTTCTGTTACCCCTTAATAAGGTATAACTGTGTTCATATGTTGCACTCATGACCTCTCTGCCCCAAGTCTGCTTTTCCTCTGAATTACACTACATGTTCTGCCACCTGGCTGTTGTACCATCCAGAAACTTAACCGTGATCTTCTGCATCGCCCTTAACTCTTCTGTCCTCCAGCCCACTGCAGCCCACCTCTGTCCCGTTACGACTCGAAAGCATTCCCTGGAAGGGCTTTGCAGAAATTCCAGAATCCATCAGGCCACGAATTCTTGACACACTTACACCCCTTGGTTTATATTTTGTGGGATTATTTGATTAATGTCTGCTCACTATTTTATCACTATTTTATCATAGCAGCTATGACAGAGCAAGGCTACCAGCCTCTCAAGATTGGATAAGTATCACATTTTATAACATTTCATAAATTCCCATACACTGGCATTGTCAATAAAAATGTGTTGACTAGAACTATTTTTATAGCTTTTTATTGATTATAGCAAAATGCACCTTTTTTGGTGTATAGTTTTGTGAGTTTTGACAAAGTATACAGTCATGTAATTATTACAATTAAGACACAGAACATTTTTTATCACCCCCCCCCCCCAATTTCTATGTACCCCCACCCCTAGCCTCTAGAAATTTCTGGTTTATGGTTTTTTGTTCCTATGGTTTTGCCTTTTCTAGAATATCAGATAAACCTATCATGTAGCTTTCTGATTCTGGCTTTCCTGTCACTTATGTAGCATAATGCATCTGAGCTTCACCTATATGATTGTGACAGTCATTCCTTTTTCTTGTTGAGTACTACTAGTCCATTATATGGAAGAACATTTGGAAGTTTTTAATACTCACCCTCCTAGCAAATAATAGATCAAAGAAATAGTGAGCACTTTGGGGAAACAAATATGTTGTCTGGTACAAAAATGGGATTTTTAGGCTATTTTTTCAACCTTCAGAGGGTTCCCAAGGTCATGAGTTACAGAAAGGGAGAACAATGAGTGCCAGTGGTTTGCTTTCCATTTAAGCAACTGTGTGCCTGACCTCTTCTCTCATCTCATGAGCCTTTAAATGGAGACAGTCTCCTTGCAAATGAGGTGACATCCGAGCAGATTCTGATGGGATCTGTTCTTTAGAAGGCTGGACACCTGGCTGTACTGAAGGAAGATGCTAGGGGTTTCCTAGGGAGGCCCCTCTGCAAGGGCAGACTTCCTGGGCCTGGTTTGACTTCTGGTCCCATGACTTAGGGTGACAGTGAGGGACAAAGCCCAGTGGTGGATGCCTGGTTAGTCACAGACTACTTCCAGTCTTTACTGGAGATCATACAACGCAGGGCAGGGGTTCCTAAACTTGGTTGATCTTTGGTATCACCTGGAAACATAGAAATTTGGGTTTCAGATACTGGAAACCATTTGACTAAAACAATGATTATAAATACTAGAAATTTACTTTGACTTGTCTGAAATGCCCTGTTTTTAAGTAGAGGATGGGAGTATTTGTTCTATAAAAAAAATCAAACAATATTAGGTCATCCCCCTGACTCTTATTCCTATCTGATGGGAATGTAACTGCCATCAACACTTTCTATTCACTAAGAAGTGCATGTTGGAGACAATAGCAGAAATGAAAAACCCTGTACTTTCTACACCAGCATCTGTCCAGTTTAGAACACGATGTTATTTATGGCCAGGCCTTACCCTGATGAGAAAGGCTGGTGTCGGCCTTTACAAAGATGGTCCTTCCGGCAAATTGTTAGAAAACCACATGCTAAAGTCTCACTTTGCAGTCCCGGGAACCAAGGATCGAATCCCGGCCCTGGCCCGTGTGGTCCCATATGCTGAACTGGGGAGTGCCCCCAATTCAGTTCTCACTGGGGTGAGACCCTGGCCCAGTTCCTGCCCTGTGTAGCCCCGCACCCACCTGTGGAATGAAACTATGTGGAAAAACCAATGATGTGCAACTATGGAGACTGTTCTGGGCCCTCCCCCTTCTCTGTCTCTGTATCTCTTTCTCTGTCAAAAACAATAAAAATAAATCTTTAAAGTGAAGACCCAGAGAGCAGTGGTAGCCATTGGAGGAATGTGGCTTTTGGACTTGATGGGAAGGGGCTAGAATTCCACCTACTTTTCTGTGGGCCTCTCCCAGTCCTGGGGTTTACCTTCTGCAGATTAAATGAAATAACCTACACAAAATACTTAGCCCAGCACCTGGCACTTCAGAGGCCCTCAAAACTGTGTTACCTGCTGCCGTCACACTACCATTATCCATCCTCGTATCTGGACTCATGTGGGGAGCCTGATTCCCAAGCTCTGGGTCTAGAAGCCAAGAAGCTCTGCCCTGCTTCCAGCCCTTTGGGATGTTCATGGTCAGCAAACTGCGGCTCGCTGAGGCTCGCGAGCCGCTGTTTGCCGACCACTGTAAATCTGGGAGAACCCATGCGTAAATGATGCTAAGGGCAAGGCAGAAGCAGCCTCAACTTTGGAGGGTTTTCCAAGCCAGCTTTCTTCTTATCTGAAGGGAAGGGCTGAGTTGAGAGGTAGCAGCAGGGGGACAGCACAAATAAATACAGAAAAGCCTTTCGGGGAGGGTGGGGGCTGCGATTGTACTCCATACAATGGCAAGCCCTGGAGAGCATTTTCATCCAGTTGAGATTAAACAGTAAAATAAATACGGTCATATTACACCCGCCTCCAGAGAATGACCTGCAACAGCCCTCACCCTGAGCACTGGAGTAGAAGGGACACTGTCAAGAGTCCTGGCCTAGTGTTGGGGGAGAAGGGACTTCAGGGTGTGCAGGCAGGTCCTCACAGTGGGGGCTGGGAGCCACAGAGCTGGGGGCACTGGTCTTTCCACCAACCTGAGCTTTCTTTCTCAAAAGTTGCCAGCACCAAGCCTCCACCCTTCCCACGGCTTTCCGGCCAGCAATGGGCCCCAGCCAGCAGGGCAGGGCTGGCGACACACCCAGGCAAGGCTGTTTGGCTCTGCCGGGAGGAGGAGCCCCCTTCCAGCTATGGGCAGGAGGGGTCGAGTAGGACTGGTGGCTTTCTGCAGCCGAGGATATGTCCCCAGTTACCACGAGGACGGGTAGCTCAGCCTCTGTTGCCTTTGATTGCTTTGAAGTGAGTCATACCATTGGAAAGATCTTTCTGAAACCAAAGCCATCTTTTATGAGAATGAGTCCCACCTCTTCTGCAGCTGCTGTTTCGAAGGATCCCTTGCGTAGGCTCAGGAAATGCTCCCCACCCAGGAAACACTGGGCCCGATGCTCTAAAATCATTTGGGAAGAGCTGCGCCCCAAGTTGGCACCTTGGGAGGTTTCCATGGTGAGCAGCCTGCCACCCTGACTGGGCATGGTGCCTGAGTCCTTCCTTATATGACACTTGCCAGCATGCTGAGCTTGGAACTGGGGAGATGGGGTGGGTGGGGGTTGGATGTAAGGAGCTATATGAAATAAACCATGTAATATACTGAGCTCAGGACCCGGGCAAAGAGTAAGCCCTTATTACATGGCAGCAACATTACTAATAAAAGCTGATGTTCGAGTGCTTATTCTGAGTCAGCCTGGGCCCTGTTTTATGTGAGTCTCACAACAACCCTTTGAGGTAGGCATTATTTTTATTATTCCTATTTTATAGGAGTGGAAATTGAGGCTTAGAGAGGTTAGGCAAATGGTCACTAGCCACACAGCTAATTATTGCCAGAGCTGGACTCATACCCAGGTGTTTGACTCTATGGTCCCCACCCAATTGAGTTGTAATACTTTGTTACTGTCACTAATTCATTAGCATTTTGTCAGGGGATCTCAATCTTAGACTATTATGGCACAGAAACAGGGCTGTTCTTGAAGCGTATAAACACTCATTGGCTTGTTTTATGCTGGAGTATTTATAAAAAGGCTAAAGGGGGAAACAAAGCCCAAAACAAAAATTAAAAGTCTCAAATGATTAAACTACTTAAAATAGTATCAGGAAACCCTCATTACCCCATGCAAATTGTTAATATACTGGTTTCCTGTGTCTGAGCACTCTACCTTACTTCATTTGGCCTCACAACCCAGAAGATAGACAGGTATCCACTCCTAATTTACCGATGAGGAAACTGAGGCTCAGAGAGTTAATGAAGCTCTCTAGTCTAAGTGACTAATTATCTTAGTAAAAATCACTAAAGTTTCTTGAGCAATTATTCTGTGCTGGGTACAGCATTGTGCTCACCCTGTTATAATTTAGCAACTATTCTAATGGGCATTATTATTTTGTCCATTTTGCAGATGAACAAATCGAGGCCCAGAGAGGCTAATGAGCTGGCCTTAAGACACACAGCTAGTGAGTACCTCCCAAGTGTCGTTCATAACTGCACCTTGGTGGCAGTGATGCGGCTCATGGCCAGCCTGAAAGGTCCGGGCCATTCTCAGTGAGAATCTACTCTGTGAGTGTGTCTGGAAGGTTTAGAATATGGGGCACGGGTCTTGGCTTTGGGAGGTCACAGGCAGTGACATGCAGAGCAAAGCAGTATGGGATCTGAAGTGGGACCGACCTGGTAATCCCAGCTCTGTGCTCACTGGCTGAGCCAGCAGGCACGTGACAGCCTCTGAGCTGTGATTTCCTCACCTGTCTAGTGTGGTGCTACAACGCGCTGTCTGGAGGGCTGTCATGAGGAACACAGTTAAGACAAAATCCAGCACTCAGTATAAAGATCTCACTGCTATTCCACAGAAGAGCAGAAACACATGCAAGCTAGCAGTACTAGGCAACACTAGCCAAGTGTCCACCGTGATGTTCAACCACAGGCATGCTCAGAATTTACGGGGCAGGTTGGGCTGGGCCCATTGAGAGGGTGTGAACTCAGGCTTGCCTTTGAGTTAGGGCTGTGGAGCCCATGGGAAATTCACGTGGTGACTCCAAAGAACTATGGGCAACTGACTTATAAAATAGTCAAAGTTGCCACGACTTCCTTTCCCAGGAGCCAGACCCTCTCTGCTCCCCGCTCCTTGAAGAGTTGGACCTTGTACAGAAGAAACACCATTGGTGAGGTTGCAGAGGCTGGAGAGGACGCGGTGTTTGGGAACGCTCAGGGGTCTGGTCGAGCTGGAGGGCAAGATGCGAAGGTGGGGGGTTTCTGGAGGGGAAGCTGAGCAGCCGGTGAGGGAGACAAGGGTCAGCCATGAAGGGCCTTGGGTTCCCCACAGAGTCTTGGGGGCTTTGCTGTGAGGCAGGGCATCCATTTCCAGTGAAACAGTGAGCAATAGTGACAAGTGCCACAGGAAACGCAAGCGAAGGACTGAAGATAAACACTGGCTGGGGTCATCAGGGACCAGAGTGATGCCGCTGTGGGTGGAGACAGGAACGAGAACATGGAGTCTAATGGGCCTCTTGATGCGGTTTCTACAGCAGCGAACTGAATGTGCCAACTGCCTCCAGGACAACCTGTTTCCAGCTGGCAAGTGAGGGTCCACATGAAGACTAGTGCAACCGGCCCCCGGGCAGGTGTTAAAGACGACATGTCTATGTGCCCCCTAGAGTCGTATGTTAAAGCCCCAGCCCCCAATAGGAAGATATGACTAGTAGGGCCTTAGGGGGTGGTTAGGTCATGCGGGTAGAGCCCTCCTATGGGATTAGTGCCCTTGTAAGAGATGAGAGCGGACTTCCTCTTTCTGCTCTCCACCATGTGAGGACCCCACAAGACATGACGTCCACCTATGTGGACAAACCCAGAGGCTCTCGCCACACACCTGGTCTGCCAGCACCTTGACTGTGAACTTCCCAGCCTCCAGAACTGAGTGAAATTAATGTTTATTGTTCAAATTACCCGATGGTGTTCCGTTAGAGCAAATTGACTAAGACCACAGGCTTGAGGGACACAGAGAATGGCTGTGATAAGAGTAGGTCATCTTGAATATAAATAGATGATGTGGGGGGGGGGCAAAGCCCAAATCTTGGCAGTAAAGATAAAACACATCAAAATCTACATCTTCTCCACTTGGAATGTGATAATGAGGAGGAGGTTCAAGATTTGAAAGACGTTTTCCTCCCACTACATTCTAGTTTCTTAGTAAAAAGGGCTTCCCTCAGGGCGGTTCAGCTCTGGTCCCCAAACCTCCTCAAATCCCTGGGCTTGTCTAAAAGACGAGACTGGGTCACAGGCAAAATCAAACATCAACCAGTGCAACAGTGCGATTTTTTTTTTCTGTTCACTTGTTCACTGTTGTCTGGATGATTGGATAGTCCTAGAATAAACTACAAATACTTTGTATTTTCTCCATAACTGGCCTCCGACGGGGTGACAAAGCATTCCTAAGGCTTTGGCTTGATTCTACTTTTGTTTGGGTTCCTGGAAGTTGGGCTGGTACTATTTTCAAATGGGATGGACCTTTCAAGGGCGCCGGGGAACAAGAAAGGAAACACGACACAGGCATTTACGAAGAAAGCACATACTTTATTCACCGAGTTGTGAGCGCAACAGACACACAGGGGCGCTGGTGCTGCTGGCGACAGAGTGCGGGGCAGGCCAAGGACAAGCTCAGCCACGTGGGCCTGCTGGCCGCCTCTGCTGACTAGCACGCAGCACTCGGGGTGCAGACAGACACCCACCCACTTTCACAGGGGACACGACACATCTTCTACACAGCAGATCCTCCAAATATCTGCTTCCATAACTCTGAAAGGGGAGGGAGGGCCATCCAACACTTGAAGAAAAAAATTCTATAAACCCCAACTAAAGTCAAAGAACAGAGGTTCAGTGAAGGATCGCTGGCCTCACAAGAAACCACACACATTTGTTACCAGATGGGTCTGTACATAACCCCCCCCCCCAAGAACCTCAATTTTGTGGACACCCATTTTCTCTTCCGGAGAGTGAAGAAATGTGTGCATGTATAATGATGGAGTGGCTTGCCACCTTTCTGACTGTTAGTAGATCGTCTCCTTCCGCCTCTGGTGAACAGGCCTCGAAAGGGACTCATTGGATCTTCACTCTTGGGAGACACTCTTCGGGGGAGAATTTTAGTTAATGATAACAATCGCCACTCCATTATACTAAGCATCAAAAAAATGCTGGATTTAATTTTGCTGTGTACACATACATTGTCTACAAAGTTTCTTTCAGCTTAAATGGACCTTCTCCCCCCTTTTTGAGTTTGCCATTCATCACACTTGCCCAAATAAAAAACGCAAAAATTCATATGCAAAGCATATCAGTCATCATCTCCCCATGGTTTCCTGGGCAGCAAATGGAAAGATATGTGTGATTTTTAAAAAAACATGCCAAAGTAAAAGTTTCTCTTTCTTTTGATTAAAACACAGTTGGGTTGGTTCCTTAATGGACATCCCTATAAAGGGGTGTCATTGCAGATCTCAAGTCCAAAATATTTGTTGGGTAGAACGTTCTTCACGAGTACTAATAATGAGTGAGTTTTAGGGCATGCTGATAGTTTGTCAAAGGAAAATACTTAAAAAAAAATCAAAGTCAAGACTGATTAAATAGGGACCAGAAATGCAGAAGTGACTTGTAAAACTGAACTTGCTTCAGAGGACGCGGGTGGGCCCATGTCATGGGGTCGCTACCCTTCCATCATCTTTCCTGGCACAGCCTGGAGCGGTCGCCTGCCCCTTTAACACGCCGGACAGCGCTCACACCAAGTTGGCTTAAAGGAGTTTTTAGAAAGATCTGCTTAGTCCAAAGTGATTCGTTCGAATTTTTTAAACTTGCAAAGGCATATCTATTTTCTATAATCACCTGAGAAGCAATTCTTTAGAAAAAGATATTTGCTTTCAAGTGTAAAGAAATCGGGTAAAAGTTTTATAAACGTTTCCAGCAAAGACTTCTCCAAGGAGAGGTGACTGACATGACCAGAGAGGAGTGCTGGAGAGCTACTCCTGGCTCCCCTCGGAAGAGGGACCTCGGTTTGGAAATCACTCAACTGGGAGGAGGGGGAGACACTGGAGGACATGACAGATAAAAACGACTTTTTTGTGTGTTTTTTTGTTTTTGCATCTTGTTACCCATTAACTCTAGCGTCTCTGTTCAAGACAACAGGCAGTTTCTCTTTAGTTATTAAGTCACGTTACAAACATCTCATAACTAACCCAAACCAAAATGCACAGCTAGTTGTACAAGCTTCCCAATGCTCTTCACGGCTCGCCATACATCACACGGGAACACTAAATGGTGTGCTGGCTTTTCTGGAAGAAACTTTCAAGGAAGCCCAAGGCTCACACGAGTAGGTAGCCCTTTATGTGCACACCAGGGGAGCCTGCCACGTGTGTAATTCCTTCCCTAGATGAACAATCTGCATTCATCGGACTGTGTTAACAACTGGGGTTTTTATGTGCAGGGCAGGGTTCAAACAGGGTCCTGCCACCCCCGGTGCAGTGGCCGGGACATCTTCAGGACAGGCATGCGGAGCCCAGTTTAGCGAAACGGAGAGTGTGTCGTAGCCCATGTACTGGACTTGGCAGTGAGAAGGAGGTTGCCCCATGACCCGTCCCCTCCAGCTGGAACCTTCTGCTGGGAAGTGCATTGTCTAAATTTAATACACTCAATATGGAAAGCTTTTCTTCCAAGTTGGACACAGAACTGAATCCAAAAAACACGAGAGCAGAATTACATTAGTGGGAGAAGATTTGGGGTTCAGTGCTTTCACTATCATTGAAGTTTTTCTTACACTGACATTTGATCGACATGTTCACGGGGCATAACTCATTGGCCAATGAAAACACTGAAGGTCCATTATTATCCCCATAACGAACAAAACTCTCCCCGCCAACCTAGCGCTGGGACCCACTTGGCCATCCTTGTCATTGATTGTGGCAGGGAAACACTGGGACTGCACAGGGGTCCCCACCCCTCACACTTTGTCAGAGCAAAGCAAGGGCTGGGACAGCTCAGCTGCCAGTGCAGGGGAGGTCACAGAGCAGGTGGGACAGCAGAAATATCAAATGGAGCCAGAGGCAAAGCTGCACGCGGCAGTCTAGCTTCAGGCCAAGGCAGGGCCGGTCTCCCCAGCTCCACCCTTTCAGAGCTGTTTGCAGAATACATTGCCAGCAGGTCCAACGCGTGCGCACAGGCACATACACACATACCACAAAGTCAGTGCTAGGCAAGAAGGAAAACTGAAAAGGCCAAGTTAAACCAATTCCAGGCAATCCACCCTGGAGCTGCAGAGATTTAAAATAGAAAACCATGCCTTTCCTTAGCCTACTCCTAAAAATCCTAAAAAGAAAAGAAAAGAAAAACAAACAAAAAAACAGCATGGGCATGATCCGATTCAGAGGATGCCAGAAATAGAGCAGAGCCTACGGGGTGGAAGAATACGCACTAGAAGAGCACAGGACTACCTTTTTGCCAAGCGTGCTATGGCCCCTGGGCAAAAATCACCTCACAGCATGCAACGGGGCCCATCTGGAGACCATCTTTCCCTTTCCTTTCTTGGCAAAGGTGGAACCTGGGACAGTTCCTGTCCTTGGTGGGGAAGAAGAATGAAGTGCGTTCTCTGAAGCCAAAACAGGGTTAAGGGAGGTTATCCTTTCATCCCCTTTCCTTCTCTTTCTTTAAATTTCTTTTTTTTTTTTTTAATATGTGTGTTAATCATAGCTAAGTAACTTGTGAACCAGGTCCTAGCAAACAGAACAAGGAGCTTGTTAAAAATGACCCTGGCTGCTACTCAGCCCACTCAAACAGAGCCACCAGGTTCCCGGACTCCGGTTTCCACGCTGCTGGACCACAGGCATGAGGCCAGCGAGGAAAGGCGTGTGCACATGGCTGTGACCACATGGACATGTCCCTCGGGCACTTCCTTCTTAGCCACAGTGCTACATAATAGATTCATACTTTGGAATTGTTGACAGCTGCTTTGTTCCATGTGGCATCCTAAGGGCACTTGCTGGCTCGTATCCATACAGTCAGCACTAGAGTTGGACAACAGTGAAAGGGAATCAAAAGAAGGAGCTCCTGGTGTGTACATAAGGTGATGTAGAAAGGTCACAGGTGAGCACTACCGCTGAGTGCAGGAACGTAGAAATTTCTACCCCATTGCTTCTTGGCAAGTATTGACATTGGTTGGCCCAGTATTTGGCTTGTGGGTGTGTTAATCCGATTTTCCCTTTTCGTTGTGGCTGAAGGGACAGTTTGTAAAACTGCTAATCGGGTTTGGGCCTTAATACAACATCCTATATGTCGTGGCCTTTGTTAATCTTTTTTCTAATTGCTGTCTACGTGCGAGACCTAGAAGAGTTTTGCTCTTTTCTTCATGTCGTTGCGTCTCCAAAGAGGTAACTTGTCAAACTCCTGTATGGACATCCCAAAGATTTCCTGAAACACTTCTGGGGCTAAGTGGCGCTGCAAAGGGAGAAAAGAACTGTGGTCAGTTCTGACGTCCCCGCGGATGGCCTGGGGAGTTGCTCTTCCGTTTACAAGCACACATTCTGAAGAGCAAGACCGAATGACAGGAGAGAAGCAGGCCTCTGAGGCTCTCGAGCAGGGGCTGGCTGGTCAGGCCAGGGGAGGCACCCCTCCACCAAACAAAAGAGCTGGCGGAGTATCAACAATTGTAATACTATAAAAGCACTGAATGGTGATGGGACCTAGAAAGGGGATTTACTATGCTGGAGGTGACTCTCCTTCAGGCCCTTGGGATGTTGAGATGCAGAGAAAATGGACCACAGCTAATAAAGCCAGAGAAAGAGACTTTCAGGGTGGGTCTTAGGCAGCCCCCGGGCTTCCTCCTGACTCAGCCACAGGAGTTGAGCTGGATGCCTGGCCTCCTGAAGAGAACGTTCATCTGTCATCCCTCCTAGAAAGTTCCCTTGGGATACTGGAGCCTTTATTCTCTGTGCCAGGCTGACCTCATGTACAAAGGTACTGCCTTTTGTCCGGGAACAATAATGATTCTTTATGAGACTGGCAGCCAGAGCTTTTCTTAATTAAAATCATTCAGATGGAAAAGTACAAGGCCAGTCTTCCATGTCTAAGGAGGTGTGGGGTATGTGTACCCAGATAAGTTTTCAACAAGGAATGCAGAAGCAGCTGTGAGAGAAACGTGTCCAGTCCAAACTATGGAGAGTTCCCACCCCTTTCTCTCAAAGAATTCAGCCCAGGTTCGGGCAAAGATAAGGATCTGGGGACATCTGAAGACAGATGGAGACGCCATCCTACATCACCAGCCATCTTGTTTCCAAAGAACATGACTAAAATCATACGGTGTCTCCTGGGTCATTCTTCTGAGATTTTACAATATTTATGCTGATCGTTTAAGTGTAAATTTGGGCTTTTCCTCCAAAGTTATCTCTTAATTCTATCTACAATATGAGGTTGATCCTTTTAACATTTTTTGCCTTCCCTGAAACATTTCTTAGGGGAAAGTTCGGGGAGATGCACAGGGATTTGCTGTTGGGACTAGATTTATTTGATTATTATTTTTTTACCTCCAGCCTGGTTCTGTCCACGTCTCTTAGGATTTTGTTGCGCCCTCTGTTGGTCACCATGAGCATTTCATATGGAAATATCTGAGAAGTAAAGAAAAACACCTGGTCTAGATGCTGCTGTCCATTTTACTAAGCAGCAGAATCTACCTAAAATTTAGTACTCCCAAGAGTAGAGCTTCTAAGAGATTGTAATGAGAGCATCTAAGGATGGGTGTTCCTCCATATTCCCAGCTCCCCACCAGTGTCCATGTAGCACTGTGCCTTTGGAGGGTTCCGTTGTGTGACAGTGCATAACTTAGAAGAGCTGAAATTACAGGGACATGTTGGCTACAGCAGGGTACCTTTATGTACACTTCGGCAATCTAATTCCATGACTGACTCACACATCCATGGAGCCAGGCAGGCCCAGAAGCAGTGTTCTGAAGGACGACATTGACATAAGCCCCAGTTACGGTCCCCAGGGAGCAGAGCCTTGGACATTTCTGCAGGTACAGCATGTTCTGGAACTAGGGCACACAGGTGCCCAGGCTGGGGAGGGTCCTGGGATGCAAGACTTACAGTGCTAAAACTGGGACAGTCCTGGGCAAATGGGGATGTGTTGGTCACCCTATCTGGAGAGGCCCCACGCAACACTGAGTATGCCTTGCATGCTTGAGGGAGGGGCCACGTTCATATCGAGGTCATGGGAGATGGCCGGTACTTCACTGTGAACCCTTAAACTTGCTGACTGGGTGTGACACAACCCGCAGATGGCAGGGTGCTTTACGACATGGCTGGCCCACTGCAGCGGCCAAATGGGCCTCAATGGTGGGCCTGGGAATGGTGAAAAGACTGAAAAGCAGATGTTTTCAGGGTTCTGTCCCAGCCTGTCATCCCTGCACGAGAAGAAAGGAACAGCTGCACTTGCCTTTGGTTCCAACATGTTGGGCATGGACACTCCTCGGTCCATCCTCATTCCAGGCATGTGGCCGTCTGGGAGAGTCTGCAACAGAAAAGCAGGTTCAAGGAGCACAGATAGACCAG
Organism: Craseonycteris thonglongyai; assembly: GCA_004027555.1. Classification (NCBI taxonomy): domain Eukaryota; kingdom Metazoa; phylum Chordata; class Mammalia; order Chiroptera; family Craseonycteridae; genus Craseonycteris; species Craseonycteris thonglongyai. The sequence continues at coordinate 8,263 of PVKE010000501.1, read as the reverse complement.
AGAGCTGGGGCGAGGGTCCAGAGGGTGCCCAGACCTCCTGGATGGGGTCTCAAGGCCACGCCACCGTTTTAGATGTGCCATCTTAATGACTAGGGATTTCTCAAAGTGAGATCCTAGCTGATCAAGAGCAGGAATAGGTACTGCCATTTTATAGTAAGTGTGTGTGTTGGGGGGACATCCTGGCTTAATAGTATTGACTAGTCCCTGATTCTAGGCTCCAAGCATGAAAGTGTGTGGTTGATCAAAACAAACAAAACAAACAAACAAACAAAAAAGGCCAAGTCTATGAATGTGAATCCTTATTGTTATCTTAGGCTTCTTTGCATATTTTTTCTTTTTCTAATTCTCTATTATGTTACATGATTTCAGTTCTAGGAAAAAAGGAATGGGACCAAAGAAATTTTTTTTTTTTTTTTGGCCAAGACAGGTGTTTCTTTTCATTTGGGACCAGGCAAACGAGGGAGAGCCTAAAACATTGAGTGGTTATAACTAAAAAAAAAACAAAAACAAAACTGCATGTGGATGGACCCTCGATGCTGGTCCACTTCCCCCCACTCCGAGAGCAAGAGATTCCTGCGACATGTGGCCTGGCTCATGCCGTGTCCCCAAGACCTACGGGGACAGCCTGAGCTATGCTCAGGCCAGCCTGCTCCTGTGGCTTCTCAAGACCGAATGGATTATTGATTACACAGATCAACCAAAATCAGTGTCTTCTCAACAGAAACCCTTTCCTGGGGCAGCAACACACATCTGGATTGAGAAATGGCTGCTGTGGCCAACATGAGAAGACAATGTGCCATACCTGGTAGTCTGGAAAGGAAAGAAAAAGAAAATATCAGCAGGGAAAGGCCAGGGAGAAACCATATCCTGCTGCAATTCCCCAAATATTCCCCAACGGCCCATGTTCTCTCCGGGCTCTGGGTCTCTGCACATGCTGCCCGTCTGCCTCCCTGAAGCCAGGAAATGCCTGCTCTGGTTTAGTTATCAGTTAAAACACCCTTTCCTGGTGGAAGCTTTCCCCGATACCCTGAAGGTGTTTCTACCTTCAATCTGTACCCCAGTCATAGCATCTATCACATGGGGGCTTCTCTGTCTCTCTCCCTCACTTTCACTGAGCCATATGCATATACAGGCCATCACTGTACCTCCATTGAGCGCTCAGCACATGTAACAGTAGGGGCAGCAAAGTCATTCTTTTTTTTTTTTTTAATATTTACTTATTTATTTATTTATTTTTGACAGAGAAAGAGAGAAAGAGAGACAGAGACAGAGAGAGAACTGAACTGGGGGAGCTCCCAGTTCAGCATATGGTTCTGCACGGGCTGAGGCCAGGATTTGATCCCTGGTCCCCGGCGCTGCAAAGTGAGTGCTTAACCCACTGTGCCATCCCAGCTTCCCCCAAAGTCATTCTTACAAACTCGCTTCTTGTGGTCTCATTTCACTAGAGAGCCTTTGAGATCTTAATAAATTCTGTTAGCTCACAGAGGATAGATGTGATTCATGCACCCAGCCAGTATATCTGTGGTCATATAGCCTCTCCCAACCTCAGCCAAGGTCGGCCAACAGGACACTCACCTCGCACTTCCCCACTGACGTCCCCGTAGCTGTTGTACTGAGCAAAGTCTGTAGAAACAGGCTGAAATGAGGAGAAGTGCATGTTATGTTAGAAACATGAAATGTTAGAACATCTACTCCACAGTGATCGTTTTGGAGTCAAGTGAAAAGGAAGAAAGAATTTACAAAATCTAGGATTCTTCCCCAGCTGGACCCTCATAATTTTTCTTTCCTATTTCTTCTACTACTTGAAATCTCTTTGTTTTTGCTAGTACATCCCATGCCACAGCTCAGCAGGTCCTTGGTAAGCCAAGTATCTCCTGCTATTAAATAAAAAAATACTCTTCTCCATGTAGTTACACAATTACATTTATTCCATGCTTTGTGGAGAGGACAGTTTCAATGATCTTTCCTATATCTTTTTACAGCAAAGATAATGGCTCCAGTAATTACGTTTTGCTTGCTGGTAGAAATGCTTGCCACTCTACTACTTAATCTAGTCGCCCCGTAAACTTACAAAGGCCAGTCTTTTATCTAAAGTCAATTTCTTGTTCTCTCAATAGGAATATTTTATTTTGCCCATAACTCAAAGTGATTTACCAGGAGATCAGGTCCATTACAGTTTTCCTTACATTCCATCACTGAGATCATAATGTCAGACATATTCAGAGAGTATGTCAGCACTTCAAAATCAGGACCGAAGAGGGAATAGTCAGAAACAACTGATTGAGAAAACTCACCCGGTGAAGCCCATTTTTTCCATAACCTGGGAGAGATGAGGTTTTAGATGATAGAGCATGGGAAGCTAAATGAGAAAAAGGTAAAAAAGCAATTGTTAGAAAATTGGCAGTCTGATTCCTTGATGAAATTGTCGGTGTATCTTCTGCCTTGCAGAATAAAGACTGAGAAAAAACTAACCTAACTAATGTCAGGCACAAACATTCACAAAATGCCGCCCTCTTGGCTGATGCCAGAAATGGGTGGGCAGTCTATTACCTAGGAGGGTGGGTAGGGGGCAGTGCTGTGCAGGATTTCTCTCTGAGTTCTCACGACAACCCTAATAACACTGCTATTTCTTCCATTTTACAGAAGACACAGGAGCTAAGAAAAGTTAAGCATCTTGTTCAAGGTTGCTCAGCTTGTAAAAGGCTGAGCAATGATTTGAACCCAGAGCTACGGTATTTGAGTTAGAATACCTGGACCCCTAAACCTGAGTTTTGCTAGTTATTAGAGATAGGACACTGAGTAAGTTATTTAAATGCCCTATACCTGTGTCCTGAGCTACAAAATGGGATAATATCACGGACTTCATTGTGAAAATTCAATGAAATAATGTTTAGCAAAAATGCTTGCATAGAGTTAACACTAAACACACTTTTAAAGGAGTGCTCAGGAAATTATTCACTAGTTCAGAACATGGGGGAATAATCTTGTGGGTGAAAAGAGACTTGGCTTATAGAAGCAGGGAAAAATATTCTGATAGACTATTTCATCCCCAGTATACAAGTAATCTCCTTTAAAAGTGCCTACAAAAACAACACCCTTTGTCTGTAGCTCTTGTACTGATTATATTCATATAAAATCACAATGCTCAGAAAATGCCATGCTCTCTACAGTCAAAAAGCGTCCTTTCTCTACATGGATTTCCTTCACGCTGCCTCCTTCTGAGATGACGTGTGTCTCTGAGATGACGTGTGTCCCTGAGATCCTCTAAGGGCTCCCCCATTTCTAGGAGGAAGGAAACTCACAGTTAAGGAAGAGCTATGACATGCTTAGAAGCCAAGTGGGCAGGAAGTGGGTTTCCCACACTTGCTTTCCTGTGGAACCCTCTGCAGGTTCCACCAGAAATGGCCCCATCTTTCCTGGAAGAGTCAAGGCTGGCTCCTTGCAGGCAGGTGGCCTGGTTTTGGCTCAAGAAAGGGGCTGGGTCTCCTGCTCACCTGAGTTGATGGGAGAATCATAGCGACTGGCTGACAGGGATGACCTTTCCCGGCTCTCCTTCTCCATCATCTCTTCTCTCAGTATTAACTGCCCTAGGCCCGAGTTGAGCTAGTCACAAAGAAAAGACAAATGGAAGAGAAAGCCTGCAATTACTTGCATGGAAGTGCAATTTCTTTTTAGAAGTTCCTGCAAGAAAGTCCTGCTTGGTTAGTCCTGGGCACAATCAAGTGACAGAGCCTGGTAGTTCCTCAAGAGATAGGCCAGGTTTTAGACCTTCAACCCCTCAGCCTTTTCGATGTCAAGGTTCCATTTCCCTAAGTCAGGCTCAGCATCAGAAGAACGTCCTCCCTCCCTTGCCTCCCCTGAAGTGTCAGCAGGTGGCCTCAGGGGCATGTGCGAGTATGTGGATTTGAGATGGGAAGGGGAGGTTAGGAATAGTCGTTTTTAAAAAGAAACTACATTGATGTGTTTAAAAACAAACAAACAAAAGGTAATGCACGTTCACTGTCCATTTAAGAACACCCAGAAGAGTAAACCATACTCCACTGCTCAGAGATAACTAATTACATTTTGATTTATATCCATCCAGTATTTTTCTATGCACACATTATACAAAACCAGCCTCATTACTACACATGCCATGTTGTGTCCCATTCCTCCATGTAACTAGCATCAGGTGCATTTTCCACAGAATTATGTATCTTTGATAAATGTCATTTGAAGAGATTCATCAATTCCTTAGTGGTGAGAGAATTTATCATTTGCTGCCACCCCCTGCCCAAGGCTATAATTGGCTCTCCTTCTGTGGTTTCTCTGGGAAGGTGTAAGGCCCATGTCAGAGGTGGGAGGGCATCGTGAGCGCTTCTTCGAAACTATCTATTTGATCCCTTTTCTCCTGACCCAGATATACAAAGTCCTAGGTGTCCTGAGGAGACTTGGAGAAATGCTCAATCCCAACAGAATTCCTTTGACAGAGCCTGCACAAGGGAAGGCAGGTGCTGCACCACCTGGTGTACATACAACTTGGCTCTACCTGGCCCTTCAGCATCCTTTCAACACATGCCTCCCACCCCCACCCCAACACCCTACATGGTCTCACTCTCCTTGCGAACCCCAAACATTGTGGCCCATATCCCCTTGCCTTCCAGTCTCCAGGTCATCTCTTCCAGAACCTTCTAAGTACCCGGCCTTATATAGTCACTAGATGCCACCCTTGAGTGCTGCGGCCACTTGCTCATCTTAGTGGCTTTCCCACATTGTTCATTTAAAGAATACAGACCGAGCGGGACTGAATTGAAGACTGCAGCAAAGTAGTTTAAGGACAAACCTTCATTAATTGCTCTTCTTGAAGCTGCCGGCGTCTCAGAAGTTCCTCATCATCTTCCTCTCTGCCACTAGATCTGCGTCTCATGTCAGCTCCTAATTCCACAGCAAAGACAACTTCTCACATGAGCCCCACAGCCAGGGGTTCTGAAGGGACGCGTCCACCTGAACTTAACTTGTCAGGCTGGCAAAGTCAGCAGTGGTCTTAAACAGGAATGAACAGCGCAAGGAAAAGAGCCTACCACCAATTTGGCTTTCTTGAGACACTGGGGTCTGTTTGACAAGCCAGGTGAATGTGTGAGCCAGTAAGGCGTGAGTCTTGGCCTCCCAATAGTTTGTCTGCTCGGTTAGAACTTGGGATTCTCATTGTGATTGAGTCTAAGTCATCCCACTGACCACTGGTTAGAGCTCCCTGTGGTAAGTGGGGAGAGGGCACCTACACTTATTTTGATGTCCCTGAGGTCCATTTTCAAGTAGAGTGGAATCCAAATTCATCTATATGCCTTTAAATAGGTAAGTCACTCACTCTTGTATGTCAAGTCTTAAAATCTTTAATTTCCTCTTCTCCTGAATATACTTGCCCTAATAATATCACCCTGTCTTCTACCTTTAATATGCTCATTAACATGTATGCTTTTTATTTTTCTCTTACGGATGGGACTCTAATGTTTCCTTTTTCTCAATCCTTTGAAAAGTGATCACAAAAGTTTTCTGCTTAAAAAACTCAATAAAAACGCTTACAGCGCTATAACTAAAAAGTTACTTCTACACAACCTAGCACATCATGTGCAATTTTTACATTTCCTGGTAAAGAGGAGGCAGGGAGTAGAAAGGAGGAATATGTATGGTTGGGGAATTAAGATAATTATTGTTTTTCCTAAATTGCTTGCATGAATTTGGCTGTGGGAGGAAACAGGAAAGCTTGCTAATCTAATCAAAATAAACTTTAACGAACAGTCTGTTTTTCTTATTTTGATTAATGGACCAGAAATTGTCCTCATTTTGGAATCCAAAAGAGCTTTAAACTATTCAGTGACAATGACAGTTTCAAAATGTTAATTTTCCCCCAAAGTGTAGCTGCTGTAATGCCCCCACTAAATAATGTGAGTGAATTGGTGACCTCAAAGGTCCCAGAGCTGCCTGGAAGGCAGGGACCGATAGAGAAAAGCTGACGATTGTCCCTAAAATCATAAATCTCAATGTGAATATTCTCTCCTTAGTCTCTGCTAATAAAAATGAATAGACATGTGTGAAAGAACTGAATATACCTCAAGTCAACATCATGTATAGACTACTTGTGAATAAGGAACCCAGGAAGTAGACTTTCCTTCAGCTTTCTACACATACAAATTCCTTTCCACTTGATATTCCACGGATAGGGCATGTACAAGTTTTTCCCAAAACTAAATTGATGAAAAATAGCAGGATGAAGAAAATTTGGAAACTTTGGAAAATTGAAGGCCTTTCAGGTTGTCAACAGAAATGTGATAAGATTTCTATCTTTGTGAAGCCGACTCATTATATTTTCAGTCTATTAGCTTCTGAGTTTGCTAATACCGCTTTTTAGGCTGAATAATTTCATGACTGACAAAACAGGAAAGACACAGACACAGGCATAAATCTGTGGCTCAAAGCAAAGAATGAAACAGCTCAAACTTGACATTTTAGCACAGAATTCATGGAAATGACAGATGTAAAATCACATAACTTGAAAAAAATAATAGTTCAGAATACCCACTGCTCTGTAAGTAGTAGCCCTGCTTAGTAATGAAGAACGTGATCTCTTAATAAAAGTGAAAGTGCTTTCATGCTAAGATTGGGTGTTAAGAGAACTGTAATTACAACACAGAAATCGTCTAAAATAAATTTAACTGGAAGAAGTCATGTTTCTGTGGATGCTTAGTAAATTCGTCCACTACATTCCAATTAGATAGAACAATATTCAAGCCAAGAGGCTTTGATTCAACATTGCTCAAGTTACTGATTCTGTAGTCAGTCATTAACTCCAAGGGGCCATGCACATTACCCATTTTAGACCATTTCTGCATCTTGGTGGCTTGGTTAGAGCAAGGTTCTGGTGATTGGGTGATTGTAACTTTGAAGCATTTTGTACATATATCAATTAATACCACATTAGTCACTTCTTGCCACTATTCTACCTCCTGGTTGTATTTTTCTTAAAAACCTTTATGATTGGACACATTTTTTTGCTTATTATTAAGCATTTCATTCTGAGATCTTCTAGCAACTTGTCCATTCGGCTTAGCTGCAATAGTCGCATACCTACGGCGGCAAGTGAGGGGGGACCAGGCCAGTGGTCCGTCTCAATCTTTGGTATCTCGCTGGGGTCTGGAGCCTGGGCTGCTGGGAACTTGGAAAACTTGATGATGTCTTCTGAGGACTTGCTCTGGGCTGCCAAGGCAGCTGCATCTAGGTGGGAATCAGGGGGATCTTAGCTGCCCGTCCACAAGGACGTGGTGGTAAACCCACGTACTTATTTGTTTCTTGTTCTCTGGCAAAAGTCTCAACTCCAGAAAGCCCTAGTTAGTGCCCTGGTCAACTGCCCACCACGCACTGGTGCCTAGTGACAATTCATTTTCCTGAGGTTCTGTCAGGAGCAAAGCTTCCTTTTACATCTATCTGGTCTGTATTTGAAAAACCCTGTTCTAGAGCTCTGCTGTCCAACACTAGCTGAACATGGCCATTTAAAATATAAATGAATGAAATTCAATGAAAAATACGTTCAATTAAACTTCAGTTCCTCAGTGGCACTAGTCATATTTTAAGTGCTAAATAGCCACATGGGATTATAGTGGATACTATATTGGACAGCACAGTCATAGAACATTTCCATCATTCTAGAAAGTTCTATTGGATAACACTTTTCTAGAGCAATCAGATTTGGATTAGTAATTTGAAATTAAAGAGCTAAGTTTGAAGCATGATACTGTCATTTGACGGTAGTTGTTCATGAGAGGGCTGGCTGGCTTTGTCTGTGGCTTCTTTGGCACAAATATATCGATCCAATTAATTTTAATCCTTACATATTATATATGTGTCATTTGAGTCCCAGGAGAAATGGCAATGGGAAAATCCACTTTCAGCTTGCAGGAATTTAGCATTGTGATATATGTGATGCACCCATGCACTGTTTTGTTCAAGGGTCTGCACATACAAGTGAGTCATCCAGCTTTTCAAAACAACAAAAGCCAGGTAGCAGCAGCATTAGTTCATACAGCTCTTAATTGTGGGGCTTAGAGGAGTCGTTCGCTTGGAGCCCCAAATCTAATCACAGAGATGGAGCAAAGCAAACCAGGACAAATGGTCAGTTCCTAATATCAGCTAATTTTGCAACCTGATCTGGGATGTTACTAAACATTTCAAAAAATATTTATGATGTGTTAAATAAAACTTTCTCCCTTCCTGGGCTCACAGATTTTTAAAT
>PVKE010000500.1:61787-140963 GCA_004027555.1 Craseonycteris thonglongyai | reverse complement strand
CTGAGAAAAGAAAGAGACGAATTGGATAATTTAACATTATTAAAGCAACTTAGAACATTCAGAATTGGAATAGATGCAGTTAGAACTGAATGCTGAGGAAGTGGTAAATGATAGGAACTGGAGGCCAGAATGTGTTTAATGAAAGCAGCTGAATTCACTTCAGACCCCCAAAGAATGAATAAAGAGATACATTTTCTTTTTTTTTTTTTAAAGGACCAGGTCATCTCATGAGAGCTAAGCATGATGGACATGAACAAGGCAGCCTTCCTAGGATAATTTCTAGTCAACTGTCCAAGACGTTTTATTGATTTCAGTCCCATTTAGCCAAGATCTCAAGTATAAATCATTCTGATAATTATGAGAAATCAACCATTAATTTTTACCAATTCATTAAAAAATTATAACTGTTAAAATAATTTTCTGAAAACAAAAACAAAACTGATCCCCAAATCTACTTTTCTTATAGGCATTGGTTATGCTTTTGACAACACTCAGGATGTCTTACAGTTCTCTTGCCCGGGCTCAGAGATGAACCTGCTTCTCTTCTTGTGCTCCCTGGAGCCAAAGCCAGAACCTGAGCTCCGGACCACTTCCTTTCCCATTGATGCTACCTTGGCTGTACACCTGGAGACCCTTTCTCTTTTCCATCTCACAGTCTCCTTATGACCTCAAGACTGCATTACCTTCTTCCATGATTACCCCCTCTCCTCCTTCCAGTCTACCTCCTGCTTCATCATAAGGGAAATTAGCTACTGAAGGGAGTAAACCCTCTTGAAGGCTTTGAAGTCCTAATGAATGACAGGGGTTATAATCTGTATGTAAAAAGTCACATGGGAGCAAGCACCTTTTGCTATGTCTCAGCCACCGTGACTACTTGCTGGCAATTTGCAATGTTGCTAAGCGGGGTAAGGACAGTGTTCAGACCAAGGGTTTGGTTTGCAAACAAATGCCAAAACAAATGCATGACTCTGTTTTTAGCAAAGAATCATTGGGCTGGAAAACCCTCAAAATATCAATCATTCAATAAGGCCTCCTTTGGAAAACAATGTTGTCATTTTTGTGCAGAGCCTTTTTGAAGTTAAGCATTTTTGGCTTACAATTTGAAAATAAGAGAGCACTATAGGTCAGGAGGTCTTTCTGAGCTACTTTCAATTCTTCAAGACACCTGGAAGGGAAGTGGGGCCTTTGTTAAGAAACATACATTTGACTTCAGGATGACAAGAGGAGAGCCAGGGCTCTAATTTTTCTAGGCATGTACTTTTCCTTCTGGCAAGCAGGATGGGCAGTGCCAAGACCTGGGAGGCTATCAAAGACTCCCTGTGTGTTTTAGGATTTGGAATTTATTTCTGATGTCATGATAAGAACAAAGGAACCTCGCTCTGTGCCAGGCTGGGTAGCTGCAGTGCTCCTGATTAGAGAGAGGAGTGGAATTCGTGTCCTTGAGGTCCATCTCCAAAGCCTGAAGCATTCCCGAACAAACCTACTTTTATTTAACAACGCTTTAGACAGTTATTCTCCATGAATGCTTCTGAACCCTCCCTGAACCCATTTATGCTTCAGCTAGCACAGTCACTGGGAGTTAAAGAGTTCCATATGTTCACCACCCATGGCGAAAGCAGTTATTCCACTTATTTGTCCCCAAACTGACTCCTGTAAGCTGGTTGCTTTGTTCCATCGATAGTTCATTTGGTTGCTACCATGTTTGCTCACTTCCTCTCAGGGGTCAAGAAAGTGATCTCAGCACTTGAGAAGGAACAGCATGAGATGCAAGTTTTGCTGAAGAAGACTGGGTAACCGTTCTGCAACGATTGACGAGCTGGGCACAGCAACACACATATTAGTTTCAAATGCATCCATTTTCTAATCTGTTGAATGGAAACAAAAGCTCCACAGAATTTGAGAGAAAACAAAGCATCTTTCAATCTCATTTTCAAATAACTATAATATTTTGCTATATAATGATAAATGATAAAAATGCCTCTAATTTCCCTCTATGTTCTTTTCATTAACTGGCTGGGCATTTTCTGGAAACATAGTAGGATTTTAACATATTCATGAGTCCAAATTAGGAAAGATACTAGAATGTGTCTTTGTTTGGTCAGGTGAATTTATTTAAATGATTAGATCTTGAGAGTTTGCCAGAAAATGCCACTCAACTTCAGTATTTAATTTCTCTCTAATACATTTTCTTAGCTGGATGTAGAATTCCACATTATTATCTTTTATTCAGTGGTATAGTTTAAATTCTAGGACACCAAAATTTTTAGAGATGTCTTTCCCTTTGATTAATTACAAAATAAACAGACCATGGCCTACCTAAGAGTGTTTTTTCTTCCCCTATTTGTGTCTTCCTTCACTACCTATGCACAGGATTCCTGGGCACTTTTTATATTTCTGCTATGAAACATTTTTAGAAGATTTTCATTTTGTTAACTTTAATTAAATATTTCTTCTGTCTCTAGATGTACATATGTATGTTTATATAGTTATCTCTACAGATGAACAACGGTATTAACATATTATATACAGTATAAAATGTACACAAATTTATTTTTAAAAATGAGATATTTTAATTTAATTTGACATTTATTAATAATACAAAATTTTTTTTCTTTTTATATTAGTAATAATATTTAAAAGAGAGCAATGAGTTTGAACCTATTTCATTATTTAATGCTGGGACAAAAACTTTCAAACATCCGATTCTCAGTTCAATTTAACTACTTGATTTTAATAGTTACTCTGGCTAAAAAAGCATGCCTCCTATAAATACATAGAACCACATAGAAGTACATCATTGACTGTCTTTCTCAATCATTATACTCTTGTGTCAACATCCTACATCAATTTTACAAAGATTTGTATAAAAATGTGACAGTTCTCCATCTTCCTTGATGTCTTGCACTTATTTTTTCAAACTAATCAGGTTGCATTTTTATACTTTCTAAAAAGTTGTTTGAAAACCCATAGAGACTCTTTGTAAAATTTCTTTATTTTTAAATTTATTGGGGTGACATTGGTTGGTAACAATTAGATAGTTTCCGGATATACAAGTCCACATTACATCACCTATGTATTGCATTATGTGTCCACCACCCAGAACCAGCTCTCCTTTCCTCACCATATATCTGGTGCCCACTCCCACCTCCCCCTCTCCCCGCTCCCACCTTACCCTCATGTACAGTAGGACTGCTTTTAGATACATATTATTTTCAGGAATAAAATCACATACATGTCTAAATATATCTTTTTAAGATGATTTTTCTATTGCACTAAATTTCTTCTAAAAGAAATTGCTTTTTCATAAATTGTTATAAGATTACAGATGAACAATGCTTACTTTGTTTTTAAATTCTTGTTATGTAGCAAACATTTGAACTTTTGGCTTTACTGTTTTTGCTGCAATGGCTATTTTATGTTTCTTTGCAGAAATCCTTTTAAATGACTAGCTCTTTAAGTGGGATTAGTTTAGTAAAAACAGATAGTGCAATCCATAAATCCACTTAAATGGGAATTTGTAATATATATGAAATATCATAACTTGAATGAAACAATGAGTGTGGTGAGGGTGGTGCTGTCTACATCTCCTCATTGAAGAAGATCCTCTGTCTCTGGAGGTCTAAAAACCCAGACGACCATTAGATCCTTAGAGGGGTGGTCTGATGAATATGTGGCCCAATATAATCCCTAATAGGCTCCATAATATAATATAATACAATACAAATCAAATGAAGCCTTATATCTAAAATATTGAATAAGTTATTACAATATGTTGATACATATTATAATTAATATACTGTATATAAATGTTATACTGAATACAAGGCTTAACTTTATTTGTATGTAATAATATACAAATACTTTTATATTCTGTACATAATATAATATAGACTATAAATTAATATATAATAATATATAATATATGTTCATATTATCAACTATATTATATGTTGATATATTACAATAAACATATAATATATAACATATTAATATTACATTACTACTATACTTAATATAAGTGGATAGCATACTTAATTATACTTAATATAATGCTTAATTTTATTCTTCATTTTTAGATTAGAATATTTTAGAAATATAGTTCTAATAGTTTCTTTTTTGTGTCTTTTTGGAGGATTGTGGTCTATTATAGTAGGAGATGAATAAACAAATAACTGTATTCAACATGTAACATGCTACATACATTTTAAAAAGAATGCTATGGGAACACGTGGCTAGGGGAGGAGCGGCGAGTGGAGGGGAGGAGTCAATCTCTGGGAATTTGGAGGGCAGATACGTTTGAAAGGAACTTGATACCGGGTGAATGGGAGTTCGCTTAGTGGAGATGGAGATGGTGGACATTTAAGAAAACAACAGAAGACGAGAGTGTGTCTAGGAAACACTGAACTGTCTGTGGGGGTCAGAATACAGGACACTTGGGGAAGGGTTAGATATGAGCCTGGAGAGATGGACGGGACCCAAATAACGAAGAGCTTTGTTTTGTTGTCAGATGAGAGGCCCTGGGGATTTTAAGTAAATGGACAACCTTGGTGAAGGATGCATTTTAGGAAATTGGGAGGTCTTTTTTATTTCCTTGACATTTGGAAGAAATTAACACTAGAATTTAAGTGTGTCTACAGGCTCTTGACCTCTCCCTTTTGTGTCATCTCCCACCCTGGATTCCCCCAACCCTCCCTCAGGCACCCAGAGATCTCATAATATTTTCTCATGACTTATAAAAATCTGTACTCTGAGAAGAAACAGTTATTCATATTGCAACATGAATGAGTCAAGACACTGTGTTCCTTCTTCCCAGAGGAGTTAACAGTAAAGGCATTTAAAGACCTTTTTCTTCTGGCGGAACGCCAGACTTTGTTTCCAATGAAGGCATTTTGGGCATCAGGGAGCAGACAGGGTAGAGGTACCCTTCTTGCACTGGTCCTTGGCCTCACAGCACATCTTCACGTGCCCTTTCCACCATGGCTGATGAGCACAATTTCCACCTTCTCAGACAAGATTGACAAGGGCAGTGAGAAAGTTGAGGACATTGTGTCCACACATGGAACTTATTTCCAGTGCATTAAAAAGGCTACTTTGGACATAGAGCTTCATAGAACAGGGCAACCCCATTGCTAGGGAAACCCCTTTCCGCTTCCCCACCCTGCCCTGTGAGGAGTGTCTCTGCTAGGAAGGAAATTCAATCAGTCTTCCAGCCACCAGACTTGAATTTGAATGGTCTATTTCCTCTTTGGACTCTGTTCCCAACTATATTCCTGTTGCTGTGTTTGAAGTTAATTAGAGCCACAAATCATTTGTAATTCCCTTTTCTGAAGAAAAGCCTGCCACAGTGCTTATCCAGTTAATTGACTTAAAGAGGGCTCATCCCTTCCTGAAAATATTCTAAATGGCTCCTCTGATAGGTACCAAACTTATGTATATAAAATAAAAGTTTAGAGAATTCAAATTTCTAGTTCATAGAAATGGGGGCATATGGTTTTCTCTCTGAGCCTCATAGCTTAGAGTTTTTCTTAATTTGATTGAGGCCAATGTGGGAATGAATGGAAGAAATCTACTCCCCGATAGGATAAGAGATGCATGTGGGCAAAGGAGAGGAAGAAAATTTGACACAGAAAGGACTCTCCTTGCCAGTTAGTGAACTGATGATATTTGAAAATGAAATGTGGAAGAGATGTTAATTCAATGTTTACAATATGAAAATCCCTTAAATTTCTAATGGGGTATTTAATTTTTAAAATGGTTTTGAGTTAAGGCCTAAAAAGAAGATGCTTCTAACACAGCTTTGATACTCTGAATAACCTTTTCATTTTTCTCAATTTTAAAAACTGTGATAAAGTATACATAATATAAAATTTACTACCTTAACAACTTTGAAGTGTACAGTTCTGCGATATGAAGTGTATTTATATTGCTGAGCAATGATCACCACCATCTTCTTCTGAACTCTTCCATCATACAGAACTGAAACTCTGTACCTATTAAGCAATAACTCTTCACTTTCCCTCTCCCACACCCCTGACAGTTATGATTTTACTGACTATGATTTTGACTCCTCTAGGTACCTTGTAATTGGAGACATATAGCATTTGTCTTTCTGTGACTAGTTTATTTCACTTAGCATGGCATCCTCAGAAAGTTCACCCATGTTGTAACATGTGTCAGAATTTCCTTCCTTTTTAAGACTGAATAATATTCTATTGTATGCATATACCATATTTTCTTTATTTATTCACTAATGGACAGCTGAGTTGTGTCCATGTTTTAGCCATTGTGCATAATACTGCCATAAACATACAACTTCAAGGCCCTGCTTTCAAGTCTTTTGGATATATACCCAGACAAGGGATTGCTGGATCATATGGCAATTCTATGTTTACTTCTTTGAGGCATCGCCATGTTGTTTTCTGTAGCAGCTATACCATTTTACAGTCCCACCAACAGTGCACGAGGACTGAACTCTACCTCCTTGTCAACTCCTGTTATTAAATAACCTTTTAGTATTAAGACCCATGCAGTGAGGTTGTATTTGGGAATAGTAATCCCATTATTTTTGATTCTGGTAATACCTACTTCCAGGTTGTCCTGTGACACTTCTTGGATACTATTTGTAAATAGTCAAATGGGAAACCCTTCCATCAGTAACACTCAAATGCACGGCTTCTTTTCCCTAGGAAGGAGGATATGCAGAGGGAATCCTTGTCAGACTGAAAGAAGAGTGGAAAGCTGGCCGCTGCTGACCCTGCTGATGGTGGGGAGAGGAAGAAAAATAGAGGAAGGACACAGAGAGAGAAAAACGTGTCCAGGCTTTCCCCTTCTATGGGTGGGGGTGAGAGAGGAATGACAAAGCCTGAAAACATCGGATGGGTCAGTGGTATACTTAGCAGGAAAGGGTACCAGCAGTGGTGCTCCAGTAAACGTGTAACGAACGGCTCTCTTGAAATACAAAGACAAAACCCCGATTTTGTATCATTCTTCAATTTGCACTGTGTGAATTCTCCCACCATGGCTGACTTCAAGCTACCAATGCAAACTTACTGAATATGGAGTTGGGAAAAATATATGCCATAGACTGCCATTACATAGTATTTCTCCCATACAGATATAATAGCTGTAAATAAACTGGAGGGCACAGAGAATAGTAAAATAATTAGTTTTGAGTATTTATTACCTTGGTTTTCAATATAATTAATTGTAACTTTATAGGAAAGTTATCTTAAATGTTGTGGTTAACAACTGACTCACAAAAGTCATAAAAAGTTAACAATCACTCTCCCAAGCTGGGTGCAGCACACTGCTGGGGCTTGGCTGGAAGCTTCAGTGAGCAAAGCCCAGAGATGATAGTGTATCATTCATGAAGGAAGTGGCTGGACACTCAAACGCAAAGTGCTGCTCCTGGTTCCCCAGAGCTCAGGGGTGGGGGTGGGGGGTGCACAATGGGTTCTAAAGTGGAAGAGCTGAGGGCTTGGTGGACCAGCAAAAGCCTGGAGTCTATTCGAAGAGGAGTCAATGTGCAGGAACCTCACTTCTAGGGTGACTAAATCTGAGAACATTGGATGGGTTAGTGGGATACTTAGCTGGGAAGGATAAAGCAGGGGTGTGATGGATCTCGGTGGATTCAATGCTAGACCTGTGGATTTTGAAAGTGAATGTGGCTAGATGGGCTGGTCATTCTTCAGTGGTCACCTGCCCAGGGGTCAATCCAGGTAGCCATTCCACAGCAGCATCCAGTAAATGTCCAGACCCTAGTTCTCATCTGTACCCTCGATTTATGAGATCATAGAGGCTCTGTTTCTAGAAGCCATTTTGGAGAGAAGCAAGGGGGAGGGGAGGAAATCCAAAGGTTGAGCATTTATCCCAAAGAGACTCAATCATTTATAGAGGAAGAAAACTGATTCCATAATTTAATATATTTAAAGTTCGTTTCTCTCTTCCTTGCTGCCTAAGCAGGTGGACTTTTTACAAGGGAGACCCTGGATTGTAGGACATAAAGACATGTCAGTTCTTTGTGTCTCACAAGGTGTAGAAAATATGTGACCTTGCTACACCACCGTGTCTTTTCTCCAGGTGTCACTACGTGTCCTGTTAAAAAATAAAATAAATTAAACTACCATTAGTGCTACTGTAATTGAGTTTTGGGCTGTAGGCAGGGAAATGCTTCTTCAGTTTGTCTTTAAAATGAATGGGGTAGGTGAAATGGAATGCTCCGTGGTGCTAAGGCTGGAGGGAGTGTGTGGGGAGATAAAACTGGGAATGTGGTAACTCAGGAGGCAACGCAGTGAGCCGGGTCCAAGACAGAGCCCTCGCCTTGTTAGAAAGAAAGGGTAAAAGGCAGGTTGAATCACTTCATGTTTCCCAAGAGTTCACTAAAGCTGAACTTTAATGCTCACTTCAGGAAGTATACTGAATTTGAAATGTAGGATGGCACTGACTTTCTTCAAAATTAAATTTTAATAGTCGATTAGCTGCAATTTTTTAAATACTTTTATTCTGAAAACAAAGTTTCCACAATAATGCAATTAGTTCAAAAAAAAACAAAAAACAAAAAACAAAAACAAAAAAAAGAGCTCATTTATCTGGCTTTTCTACAAAGGACAATTCAAACATTTAAGGCAAGATTCACTTATTTATCTCCATTTCATGATGGAAAGAAAGTACCTGGCTTCAGGTACTGGGTTAAGCTTAACAAAATATGGGAAAGCTTGTTTTTCTTTTCTTTTTTTCTTTTGGTAGTCTCCTGTGTAAAAGCTTTACATTACTATGCATATTTTATAGTAAGACACTTTTGTTTCTGACTTTCTTTATAAGCCCATTTTAAACTTAAAGGCACACAATAAAACTTTATGCATTTATTAAAATATACACATTTTGGTAAATTTAGAATTTTCCCTTACTTCTTTGTAAATCAATATATTGTCAACATCACAGTCATTTTTAAAATTAAACATACGCCATAACATGTCTGCATATTATTTCTTTCTTCATGATACACTACAACACCCCATTGTACAGTGCACCAATGGGAATTAAAAACCACAAAATAACAAACAAACAAATACAGCAATTTCATACCAAAATATATATATATACATATATATCAGAGAACAACACCAGAAATTACCAGCTGCAAAAACGCAAATTGTACTTCTCAAGGATCAAACAAAAATGAAACAAGTTAGTAACATTTATAAGCTGTACTTACTACTTTGGATATGAATTAAACAGTAACCTTTCTTTTCCACAGTGAGAAAAAGCTAGAAGGTCATGTCCTGTGCTAGATGGTGTAACTACGTGGGAAGAGAACAATAGCTGTTCTCTTAAAAACCTTCAGCCCCTTCTATTAGCTCAGACAGTTGAGGTATTTATGTGCCGTGGTAGCCTTAATAGTGTCATTGCTTTGGAAAGTAGGGGTTTATGGTTTCCAGGGCAGATTCTAACTTTCGAGAGCCTAAGTGAGACATGAGTATCGACAATTGCCATGACCAAGCAGGACAAGATGTGCAGGGAACAGTCTCCTCATCCTAGTATCAGAATGAGCACAATCCTTCATAGACTGCACTTCCTGGGAAATTCACATAAACCACAATTTCCTTTAGCCAAGTTACCAACTAAATGTCAGGAAGGTGTAATAGAAAAAACAAACAAAACCCAGAAAGCAAGGAGTTCCTAATCAAAACCATCTAAGCTGTCCTGGTTTCCTAGTTTGAATACAAAACCGTTTTCTTTCCTTATTGTACCAAAATGCACTACATGTTCTCAAAGAGTAAAAAAATGAGAACTACCTACTTTCAGAAGACTTTAAGTCTAAAGTTGTCTTGGTGAAAGCCTATATTAATGTTGTAAGTTCATGCATGTAGGATACTGTTTAATGATTCCTAACACTATTTTAGTTGATACTGCAGAATATACGTTCATTTTTGATAGTCTTCAAAAACTTTCATAAATCCCTTTTGGGCTTTAAGTCCTAAAAAAAAAAAAAAGGACGTTTTCTTGGAGAAGTAATTTTGGCAAAAGGCAACTTCCTAGGTATTTCAGACGGATGAATGTATTACTCAAGATGAACAAGAAGAGGAAAGCATTTTAGAAAGAAATTTGCTCCTGAGGAGGGGAAAAAAAAATCATGACAGCCTCTTCTCTAGAGAATAAAAGTGGACACAGAACAACAGTTAAGTACATGGAAGGGGCTTTTGGCTACACATCACCATTCCAACTGAGAAATATGAGGTAAACTTCGTGGTGAAGCAGCATCCTGGTTTCTGCTTGTGGTGGGGTCTGCAGTTTGGGATGCTATTTCTGCACATGCGAATTTTAAATTTACAAATATTGGCTCTATCACAGCCCGGCCAACCACTGCTTACCAGAGGGCGCTTCTCTCTTGGGGACTCTAAAAAGGCCTGGTAGACAAACAGGTCCTCAGTGTCAGGCAGGTACACGAATGCAAGAGAAGCTTAGGCTTCATACAAATTTTGGATAGAAACACCCTCCTTGACTAGTCTGGTTCCAAATAGCATGAAAATGGAGCACTGTCATGTAGCCCTAGTGGCCACCTTTGGAGTGTGTGTTTCCTTTTCGCACCCCCTCGCATCAGGAATGAAAGCCATCTGTGGATTGCTCACTAACCTGAGGCTTAAGTCCAAGAGCAGACTGTTAATGGCTGTTGGACTCAGTGAGCTGACCCCGGCTCTCACTTCAGACATATTTCTTGATTTCTGACTTCTCTGCCTAACAAGACATTCTAATCTGAGACTGCAGGTAAACCTGTGGCTGACTCTCAGTGGCCTTCCACTGATATCTTGGGACTCTGGGAAAATCTGGTGGGAATTTCCTCTAGTCATTTAGGCTGACCCTCAAACTTCTGTAGCTTCTCTTAATAGTGCAGGGAAGAGGCAGCTCCTTGTAAGGTAGACGTTCAATGAGCGTGATGTAGAGGAAGTCAAGTTTATTAACCATTTGTAAGAGAATAAGGAAAAGATATTTATGTGAAGGAATCTGTATTTTGTTTCCCAGTAATTACTAGGTTTACATCCTGACTGGTCCACAGCTTCTACAGGAGGGATCAATTAATCCAATAATTTTCTTTCCTGTTTATTAAACAGGATCCTCATGACCATTATGCAGACCTTTGATTAGCGAATAGTTTGTTACTAAGAAGTAGAACTTAATTCTTAACCTAGTTCTGTTATTCCCTTCCTTTCACTAGTTCTAAGTGGCCTGGTGCTCAAGCTGAGTACAATTTTGAGCTAAGGTTTTAATGTTTAGGTGAATAGATAAAAGAACTTGTTGGGCTTGGTTCTTTAAATGCATTGTTGAAAATTTTGAAGTGGCTGCAAACAACTTTGTGTTTGTCCACATGTTAATTGCCTACACTTGTCCTAGGTTAATGATCAAATCAGACATAGGACTCAAAGGAAGAGTCATATTATATTGCTTTAACTAGGGGTATTTTTTCCCCCTTTAATATGCAACTTGGAGCGTGCATATGATTTGTTAGCTCCTTGCATAGGCAGAGGAAGGCACTGCTCCAGCTTCCTAAAGTCCACCCTTCCCTGATTCATACTTTTGTCATTTCTCCAATAGGTCTCCACCCAAGGAGAGCCAGCCAGCTCGGGTCTACTCTCATGTCTACCTGTGGGTGAGCCCCAACGTGCCTTCTCAGCATGATTTCTTACTGTTCCAAATCATTCATAAATCATAAGCTCCTGTCAGACCAGCTTCTTGCTTTCTGTGGAAGGAGGCACAGTGCAAATTATTAGTCAGGAGACAGCTCTCAGCCCCATTCTACAGCTAACTCATGCTGATCCATCTCTTATCAAGCCTTTCCTCGATTACTACTTGAGAGTTCCACCAGGCTCAACACAAGCATTCTCCATGATCTTTCCAATGGAAGGAGGTCTTTTCTATATTTGAACCCCCACTACACATTACAACTCCCTCATCTCACTCATTACCTTAATTGTTCTTTATTTATAAATCCTATTTCCCTTATTTCTTATGCCATAGCACTTAATAAACACTCCACCAAAAAATTGTTGAATAAATAATATTTCATTTTCTTCTCATCTATTTATCCATCAACCTATTCATTTATTTATTCATCCAATCATTAGATATTTATTGAGCATCCACTATATGCTAGGGGCATGCATCTGGTAAAATCCAGGTCGGAAATTCAGCTGTGGGTTTCAGTAATCTGTGCTATTGGAATTCTCTGCTGTATGGAGAAAGATTTGTTCGTACCATGCTGGAGGACTTCTTGCTGTCCTTACCAACAATTGCGTTATTTTTTTAAGTTGCTCTGTCCTTGGCAATTAACAATGCATATCAAGGTTCTATATTGTGCACTAAACACACTTCTAGCTTTGTTTTATCCTTTCTATTTTTCCCAAGCTCCTCACTTAATTATATGTCTTTTGATAGCCATCTCAAATTCTTTGGAAACAAAACAGAGTATCAATAAATAGACTACAATAAGAACAACAAGAACAACAAATAATTGGCTCCAAACCACAAATCCACATGATGAAACCTTACCGGAAAAACTCTGGCTATAGAGAAGAATTCAATAAAATGTAGGTTTTTCTTTTAAGGGGGCTAAGTTTTGTGGTAATTATTTATAAACAAATGTGGTTTTAAGAAAATTGTTAGGAACACAAATAAAATCACCCTAGTGATAGGTGCTATTTCAAAAACTGCGTCATGAAATCTGAAACTGTTTCACAGAGGCTGGGCAATGTGTGGAAAAAATATGTCTATTTACTTTTAAAAAACCTTTTTCTATCATACTGACTAATTTCTTAGAAGTCAAAGTTGACTAATCAACTTTAGAGCGATAAAGAGAGCAAAGCTTTAAAAAATGATGGAGGTGCACGTGACTCCTGAAATGAGAGTGGTTCATATCTCTTTACGAAATCACTCCCAACAGTATTTACCAAAAAGCATGTGCTCTCTCTTCTTATGCCATAGAAATTGCATACTTCTGCCACCAGTCTATTAGGACTTTACTTTCTAAACCTCATGAGGAAAAGCTAGCTCTTTCACTCACATTAAGACTTTGTTATTTTTGCATTCATATTTGTCTTTGAATGCTTTTAATGACCACAGCCCCACATCATTGATCTGGATATTTCTCAAGCTTAAAAGATTACATTTAAATTAGGCAATTTGTTGAGTTCTCAAACCAGTTCAAAACATAATTTTTACAAAAGTTACTGATAATTAGTTTACGATGGATCCCCGAGGATGTATCTCACAGACTGGGTACTATGCCTTGAAGGTTAAGTTTAGGGGAGAGAAAACAACATTGTCAAACATTACATTAAAATGACCTCAGAAAACCAAAGTTATAAACAGTTAGATGAATGAAAAAGAAGGTCTAGAAAACAGCAGTTATTTGAATTTAAATGGTGTACATTGGCCATGGATATGATATGCAACTTATTTAAAAGCATATTAAAATATAGTTTCACTCGACTGTTTTTCTTACACTACGTGAAAGCCCAGTGCATCATCCGCGGGACTTGTCCGGCCAGGCTGTTTTATCTGCAGTTACCAGGTTCCAGGGCTGCTCGATCCCTGAACTGTGAGCCTCCAAGGGTAGATGTCACACATCTTTTCATTCCTGTCGCTTAGCACCCGGAACATTCTCCATCAGTGTTAGCTGAGTGAAAACAATGAATGCGTGCCACCTCCCCACAATCCTAAAGTGTACCAAGAGGGCACGAGGCTCCCCTTTAAGAAAGAATGGACTTACACATTAGCCCACGCGTTCTGGAAAACTTTTTGGCATAATGCTAGATCCAGGAGAGAGAGCGAGAGTGCAAGGAATTTGCTATTTTGCCCTGCTTTCGGGAAATTCTCCCAAAGATTTTACCTTGACCCAAATTTTGCCTTCACACACACGTGCACGTGTCTCAATGAAGTGTTTGGATTCCCAGTAACCCACGAGGAGAATTTATAGATCGTGTACTTTTTCCTGTTGCAGATTCTCTCATCTAGTTTGTTTCTAAGAAAAATTCCTTGAACAGCCCCTCTAATGGTGCAGATTTAGAGCTTACTGGGTAGAGATATTTCTCTGATATTTTAGTGGAACTGCTCTGGGACACAGCAGGGATAATACATGCCTCAAAGTGAGCTACTCCAGAAGAACAAGGTTCAGACGTGAAATGTGATCTCATGGAATGCAGTCACCTCAGAAGCTGGGCTTCAATACTTTTGTTTTCATAATAGCACGCACCAATCAAACGGGAGCATATCTCAAAAAAAAAATGACAATTTATAATTTTAGAGATCTGAAATAGAATTTGCAATGTGATCTCAGTGGCTGGATCACTTCTCCTTGTAAAGATCGTTATCTGATTCTAAAACAAACAGCCTCCTTCTTCATGGCATCTGAGTACCATGAAATCATGCCCCAACTTTGCCCTTTTTCATTACATCAGCAGGAGCTTAGAGTTGGGTCTAAGAGAAGGCATGACAGAGAGTTAATTCCTGCCAATGCCCTTCTGGCCTTCACTGCGAGAGATAGTTATTTAATTTTTTTTTTTTCTGGGCATTTAAGTAGAGCTTTGATGGGACTTCTCACCACTTTACTGAGGCTACGTGACAGCTCTTTGTGACCCTGAAACCTGAGGGGAAAAGGTCTCAGAGTTCTCGACCTTTGTTGGATCCAAGACTGGGAGAACCATGGTGAATAAAAAGAAGCATGTGTCTTTTCCATGCATTTGTTTCTGTGAGATTTCAGGACAAAATGCTTCTCGCTGAGGAATGGCCAATGCCACCTGCCCACCCTCGGGGAGCAGCTCTCAGCCCGGTGTGCTGAGCACAGAGCTCTGCCCTTGTGGTCTCCGGTGGCGGAAATGCTGCCTTGTGCCCACACCCGCCTGCTTTGGCATATCTCCAGGAGGAGCTGCCGCCTCACAGTGGTCTAAGAAGTTTGCTCTGTGCTTCTTGGGATCTCAGGAAGAAGACAAAAGATTCAACCAACAAAGCAAAGACCTAGCAAACATTTGCTGCTATCAGCTCTGATGGTTGCACCTAAGATAGATTCGTGTAGCCTCTGGTTTGTTTGTGTTTTACAAGGGGGCCAGTTAGGGGACCCAGGTCAAACCCTTTGACAGAACTATCCTGAAGAGCAAAGGTAGCAAATGACAGGCTATGACTTTGGGGAAGGCTGGATTTTTGAAATGAGAGGCAAAACATTCTCACCTTCTAGCCCACAGGTTAAGTTACTGAAAATAAACCACCACCATTTCTACCCCCTTCTTGTGTGTTTTTCTCCTACTCTGGTGAGTAATCTAACTCATCATTTGCAATCAGGGCCTCTGAGTTCTGTTTGTGTTTGCTTTTGCTCTTCGCTTTGCTACTTGTCCGGGTGTTAGCCTTCGCATCTGACATCTGCTGGTAATAGAAGCCTTTGTCTTCAGCCGGCCCACCCCAGTTCTCCTGGCTCTCGCCCTCCGTGGCGTATGAGAAACCCTCCTCCACCGAGAAAGGGTCGTCCACGTCGTAGCGCTGGTACGTGCTTTGGTGCAGGGCCTCTTCCCGGGCGCTGATTTCCAGGGTGCTGTTCCAGATGCCGTACCCAAAATAGATGAGCATACCTGCAGGAGGGCAAAGGCACAGGTGAATAAGCAGTTGCTCTGGGACCCATGAGACTAGCGAGGAGATCACTTTCAATGGTGGACGCAGAGCTGGCGAGGGACATCCTTCCCTCGCTCTACACAGTGTTTTGAAAAGACTCAAATTCGAGGCCATTTAAAGATGGAGAGATCTTGCTTTAAGCGACCCATATTTACAGCTCCCCCTAAAAAGTCAGAAAGTCTGAGGACACCGCACCCACATTCCTATACGGCAGCTTTAGGCTTGAGCAGAGAACAGCTGACTTATTAGGATCTGGGTTCTCTAGGACCTGGCAGGCCTCACCTCCTTTGGGGACATCCAGCTCACTCCATGTGTGTAGGTGCCGGCCTGGAATTTATATTTTTTTAAACCCTGGGTTAAATGTTTATGGATCAGCAAGAGTGTACTGCCAACATTCTCACATTTTACTCTCCTATGCCTCCATCTTTTATTTTGCCACTTAGCCACATGTTGATATTCTTACGGTTTCCCTTGTTATTTTTCACTCACCAAATGCTTAAGATATCACTGCCACTCAGAGCTGTCCACACTCTTCTGTGGCCTCTCAGAGTGTCTTGTGCATGCCACAGTGATGGCCCTTCTGTCATCTGTTCCGGGATTGACCGCACAAGGTGTTTCTATTGTATGGACTGCAGAACACCAGCACTTACTGTTTGTTGAATGAATGAATGAGAACTCTTAATACTGTTTGTTAAATGAACAAATGAGAAGTCCTAATGAGCACAAAATATCCAGTGCAGCCCTTGTTTTGATGTCATTCCAAACAAAGGAAAGAAACTTGCTTTCCTCCTTAATATGTAGCAGCAACATGGGCTAATGTTTTGTTTCTATTAGAATTTTTTTTGAAATAATATATAAAAGTAGTTTGAAAGCTCCCATTTTCTACCTGAGAGAGCCCATGAAGGTCCAGAGTCTGTAAAGCTGAGAACCATAGACTTTGGGAAGTCGTAGGGCATGATGATTAAGAGTGTGAGCTGTGGGTTCAAATCCTGCCTCCACCACTATTAGCCATGTGACCCTGGACCAGTTCCTTGGCCTCTCTGTACCTCAGTTCTCTCTTCTAAGACACCATGAGAGTTACGGTACCTGTCACATGGGGTTGCTGTGAGAATGACACCAGTTAAGCAGGAGAGTTCAACCCTGGTCGCACCTGAGGGTCACCTGGGGAGTTTTTGAACCATCCTGATACCCAAGCGCCACCCTTGGAGAGTCTGATTTCATTGGTCTGCAGTGTGACCCAAGCATAGGTATGTTTTTAAAGCTCCATGGGCGGTTCCCATAGTCAGCCTAGGCTGAGAACCCCTGAGATCAGGACATAAAGCTCCTGATGCTTGTGTTCAACCACCACCACTGGCCATATTATGACCTGGCCACTGGGGGGCCCCTGCGTTAGGCAGCTTCCTTCCGCTCCCCTCCCAGTCCTTCTGTGTGGCACTGGTCCCTTTGACTGCTAGCCCTGCAGGCACTTGCTGGGCTGTTTGCTTAGACCTGCAAGGTCAAGCCTGCTTTCTGCTCTGGTACTTGAGAAATTCTGCTCCCTTTTGAATTTGAAGTGTGTCTTTTTAAGATTGGATTTCTCCTTCCTTGTCTCAAATCACCTCCCCTTGCCCCCCATGAAATCAACTTTTCAGGAGCCAAAGTAAGCAGACATTTATAGTCCTAATTGGTAATAAATCCTAGAGTTAATCATTTGCAGATGTAGCTATTCTCAAATAGCAACTTTATTTTTCTGAGCTCAATCTTTGCTCTTTCTTGTCTAGGGGTGGGGGGTGGTGGCCAATGGGGATAGTTACTGCCCTTGTGTAGAATGAGGTATCAAATTTAAGACCTGTTCTAAAAGAGCCAGAGGCATCAAAGCTTAATTTTAAGGCTTCTTCTGAAAGGGCCAGCATGCCGCTTCTTGGAGAATGCCTTTGTTGGAAGCATGTCCAACACTGGAGACCTGAGGATCCATTTCAGGAGACAAAATCAAATTAGCACATGCCTCCTTTTGCTCAAGTTTGCTTTCTTGCTATGTTTTCTCCTAGACATCCAGGCAGACACCAAATCTTGGCCCCTACTCCTGCTTGGTATCTATTATATAATTTCTTTCTTCTCTGATCCTCTTCTTCTAACCTTATTTATTTCCACACTGAACTCAGTGCCACTTTTTCTTTTCCTTCTGCCCCTAACTTCTCTTCCAGTCCTCACGTCATTCAAGTACTGGTTTGACATCTGTTCTGACAGATCTTCCCCTGCCCCCGTCAGGAATTGGGTTGTTGGGGGGATTGATATTTATGGGAATTCTTTAAGAGCCTTGATGTGATTACTCATCGAATCAGATATCTGGAACTGGAAAAGAGTCTATAGATCATCTATCTATTTGAATACCTTCATTTTTACAGAAGACAAAACAGAGGTTGGGGATACCAACTAACTTGCCTGGGTCCGATAGGGGCTGAACCAGCATTCCATATGGCTCTACAATAGAAAACGCTGCAGTCCAATTCTTCACACCTCCCTTCCCCTGGCTGGTTTATAGACTATGCTTACTGCAGTAAATTTTCAGTAAGAGATTAAGTCTGTATTTGTTTTTTGGTAGTAACTGGGCCTGGGAGAAACGCGTTTGTGTGTGTGTGTGTATGTGTTGACTATGATTACTTTGGGAAAGCACCCCATGGAAACCTGCCACATAAATATTTATGGGCCTTTTAATGTTTGCTCTGAGCTCCTTACAGTTTCAACGGTGTGTTGCTCTGTCTTCAAAAACACATTGAAAATATGAGTGATATGAGTGCTGGGAACCAAAGAGTGACTGTGCGTGGTGGACTGCTCAGCTTGGACAAAGGCGTTCTCCTAGGTCTGGGTGTTCTGTCTGCCTTCACCCTTCTTGCTGGCCCTTGAGTCAATTCAGGAAAAGTGGAACGAGGTAGAGAAGGATGAGAGAAAAGAAAAAAGGGAGGGGGACAAAGAAACAGAAGGAAATAACTGAGGTGAGGAAGGGAGAGGGAGAGAGAGAGAGAAAGAGAAGAGGAAAGAGAGAGGAGAGAGAGAGAGGAGAGAAGCATGTACTAGCATCTGTCACACATAAACAAGGGCTTTGTGTTGGAGGAGTAAACAGAGCTGCTAAAAGCCTGCTGTGTAGAAGCAGGGTGTTTGGTTTCTGCTCCTTCTTTCACTTGGCTTCGAGAACTAAGCATGAGGTCGTTTCTGAAACATCTGTGGGGCTTCTGGGAATTCTGAGTCATCTAAACTTCACACAATACCTCTGGGTGCTGAGGTCGTATAATGATGCACTATTTATGTTGTACCTTTTGTCCAAGGAGCTGAAGATGTTGTACAGATGCTATCGTGTTTAGACTCCTCCTCGCCTGTGTGTGTGTGTGTGTGTGTGTGATTATGTGCATTTCACAGACAGGAAACTGGGCACAGGACAAAATAGAGCATTGTCCCCAGCAACATGGTGAGTGGTGGGAGTATGAAACTCCTCGAACCTCTCTGTGTCCTAATCCAGGGTCAGCCATCTGTGATTTTTCCCAACACTAGGAGTGGCTATGAGGTATAGACTGATAGAAAACAATTTTGCTTAACTTTTTATTTTGAAGAATTCCAAACACATACAAAAATGGAGAGAATAGTATAAAAAACTCATGTACTCATCACCAGCTCCCTCCTGACACTCGCCCACTCTCTTATTCCCTTCTTTTGAGATTATTTTGAAACAAATCCCTTCCTGTTTTATTTATAATTATTTCAGTATGTATTTCTAAAAGAGACTTCTTTAAAAAACTTGATATCATCATCACATCTAAAAACTAATAATAATTCCTTAATATCATCTGATATCCAGCAGTATTAAAATTTTCCTGAATTATACAGATGGGGGAGAAAAACCTCTTTACCTTATGAGGCTATGTATGTACTTGTTCCACTGGTGCTATCATTGGTTGAAATAATTTTTGGGGCATTGTTATTTAGGTTGTCACTGGGATTGATATATTGTTTGTAAACCCTTACAGATGACAAAGTTTTATTTTTGAGAGTGGGTTTGGTTTTAGCATAAGCCAGAAGTCATCTGGAACCAAAGCTCAAGAATATTGTTGCCAGATGGGAGGTGGGTTGGGGGAGTGGGTGAAATAAGGAGAGGGTATTGGGAAGTTCCGTTTGGTTGTTACAAAGTAATACTTATGGGGACGTAGAGCATAGCATGGAATATGGTCAGTAGTGTTTCAAGCACCGTGTGTGGTGTCAGAAGGGTACTAGATTTGCGGGGGTGATGGGAGGAGAGCTGGAGAGGTGGGTGAAAAAGGGGAAGCAATGAAGAAGTACAAATTCACAGTCACTAAGTAGTCACTAAATATAAAGTGCAGCATAGGGCATACAAAAATAACAATGTAATAACTATATACGGTGTCAGACAGGAACCAGATATATCAGAATGAGGATTTTGTAAGTTATATAAATGTCTCATCACTATGCTGTACACTTGAAACCAAATGTAATTGAAAAAAATAATAAAAAAGAATAAGATGTCTAATTGATAAATAATACTATTTATTTTATCTGCACATTTAATTCTGCTCTTCCTTTAGAAAATGTGCACCATTGCTTTGCGGGTACACACCTTGTTTCTGTAATAAGTGGAAGGCAGTTGTTATGTTGGCAATTGGAAGGGACTTAGCTTGGAGGCCGCCCTGCTGGCTGGATCCTGGTGGGAGGGGCACTTAAGCAGCGACTAGTGAGCAGCAGGCACAGAAGTGTTTGGATGCTTTGACAATTGACGTGGCTGTACCTAGGCACATGGGCTGAGTGGCAGCTCAGGTCACAGGTAATGGTAAGGAGTCCTGTGAAAGGCTGTTTGCAGCTAAGGGAAACATTCAAGGGAGGCTTTGGCTTCTCTTACGGACAGTTTTTGGGTAGAGAATGTGCCCATGAGAGGCTCAGTCTAGACAAGATGAAGAATCATGCCTTCAGTAATTGAACGGGCTTTCTTTGCATAAAAGAACACTTCGTGATTGTGAAACTCTTTATATAAAAAAAACACTTTCTCACCCATTGTCCCAGAGAAGTTAAGCTCTGCACACTAAGTCAGTGATTGAAATGGCATCGGAACTCACATCACTTGAGCCTAAATGGAGGGCTGTCTCCCTCCCACCCGGGCTGTCCCCCTCCCACCCAGATACCTCCACAGAAGGCTTGGAATGCCAAGCCTGCCTTCAGATGCTGGGGCACCTCAGCCTGAGCTGGCAGAACACCTGCTTACTCTACTGGTGTTGATCCATCCTGTGCTAATTAAGCAAATGACCCTAAACCTATAAGTGGGAGTGGTGGGAGGAGGAGGTCCTCTGGATCACGTGGGAGAAAACCTGGAACAAAAACTCAACTCTGGAAAGAGACTGGGTGACCTGGAGACAGACCATAGCAGCAGATTGCCAACAGTGCGGGCACAGATAGGGTTAGGAAGCAGGCCCTGCGCCACCGGAGTCCCCCGGAGCTTCCTGTCCTCCTGTGCAGCTCTGGGCTCAGGGGGCGAGGCGGTGACCGCCTGACCTCAGGCAAGGTGGAGCTGCCTCTTCCTGGGGTGCACTTTCCAACAGGAAGCCCTGCCCGCTGCAGATAACTGAGGCACTTTGTTATGCCCAGAGGACTTTTAGTTTTACTGCTCTGGGATCCGCTTCCCAACACAGACCTTGGCCAATGCAGCAACGAAGGCTGGATGGTAAAGAGGAGTCCTCCCATCCAGCACAGTCCCCAACCGCTTTGCTGGTTATTTTTTAAAATAGCACCACAAGCCCCGTTGATTGTCATCCCAATAAGGTTTGTGGAATATGATATGGACAAGAAGAGTGGGTTTAGGATGACATGGGGTAGAGGAAGTTCTCTCTCTGGCCCTGCAACTGATCTAGAATGAAATCACCAATACCTTATGCCTCAGTTTCCCATCGGCAAAATGGAGCTGGGGGCCCTTATTTTCTTTGAAGGGTATAATGGCCATGAGACCCAATGCAATCTTATTGAAGAATGTTTAAAAAATTAAATCATCGAAGCCAGTAGTTCTGCTCCTAAATCAATACAACCCAAAGGAAATGTGTCCATGTGACCCCCTGACACATGTACATGGATGCTCATAGCAGCTCTATTTGTAACAGCCCCAAACTGGAACCAAGCCAAACGTCCATGGACACTAGAAAGGATAAGTACCGTGTGGCATATTACCACAGTGGGAGACCTGACGGCCAGGAGACTGAACAAACTAAAATTACAGGCAACAACGTGAACGACGCTGCTAAACATGATGCTGAGAATCCCACCCCCCTTTCCGTCCTGGCCCTAGGTCTGTCCCCGCTGCAGGGCACACACCCTCCCCAGGGCCGTCCGGCTCTGCCACGGTCCTCTCTCCCTTCACTCGCAGCTGCCCCTGGGCGCAGAGGTGTGGGATCCCCTCCCCTGGCTCCCCATGCATCTCCCTGTCCAGCACAGCACCTCTGCCAGCAGGTAGCCTCCACTACGCAGGATTTGGCTCCACCCTCGCTCCCTCGTGGAATCCCACGGGCCCTGTTGCTGTCCTCAGCCTGGCCTTCATGATTTTTCTTGCTCTTCTGAGCACGAGTGTGACGCTGAAGTTGCCCATGGTTTTGTTTTCTGCCCATAAAGAGAATTTCTAACTTATATACGGGCATACCATCAGGAATGTGTTTATCTCGGTGCTGTCTCACATCCCAAGTCAAGGGGCCTCCTTCTTTTCTGCCTCTTCTCTTTATCAAAATGGCTGCTTTGGTCAATTTTCAATAAGATTTCAGATACTAGCTCAGACAAAGACTGTGAGGGTGTCTTCTCTTTGGAATATTTATGTTTTAGTATAGAGTATATGGGGTCTGTTGCCCAAATCACAAGTTCTATCTGTTTTCCTCAGAGGGACTAAAAACATTCCAGATGAAAACTTGGCAGCCACCACAGTACGAGGGCCTAGGAAGTGGCTAACAGATGATTAATTCATAATAAAGGCCCATAGGCAACAGTAGGCCTGAAAGACGCCTGTGAAAATACCACTCAGTGGTCCTTGTTACTTTCATGTCCCTTGAAGTTCTGCCCAACTCCTTGAGGTGATCTTTGCAAAACTGCATTGGCTAAAAGAAAAGAAAGCAGAGGTTGCCTTGTGCTCATTTTGTTGGGATTGTTAAACATTTGCTATTTTCTGAAGGAAAAGAAACAAGTGCTTGGTAATCTTGTTCGGACTTGTGTCTCATTTAACTCTACGAGCCGTGTCTTCTGAAGGTCAAAGCTTAGCAAAACACTGTGACAAAAACGCTGTAATTAAGATCCATTTAGAGGATGTTGGTAAAAAAATGTATCCAAGAAGATTATCAAGTTATGACTCAGTCTAACTATGTAAACCTTTTTTAAAAGTAGCTGATGTTTCATAAGAAGCTCCATTTAAAAATATCTCTACTGTTCTCCCTATGGAAAGCTATACTATGAATAGAGAGATTAAGAAAAAATATCTGACATTTTGGAGAATCAGAAGTTTAGAGGTGGGAGATTTATTCTGTAAGATTACTAAAGATTTTATAAGCCAATTTGGGTTTCTGGGATAAATACATCTCACACATGCAAAAATTTGTTCTGAAAACTAGAGAGTTTTTGTAATTAAATTATCTGCCTTGCTTGCTAATATCTTCTTAGTCTCTCTGGATGAGTGGCTCTTAAATTTGAGCACGATGCAGAATTACCTGGAAGGCCTGTTAAAACCTAAACTGCTCTTGGAGATTCTGATTTGGTAGATATGAGGTGGGCTACAAAACTGCATGTCTAACTGGTTTCCTCGTAATAGTGATGCTGCTGGTCTGGGAGCATACTTTGAAAACCACTGTTTTAGATCATTGTAAACCTGGCCACATATTAAAATTACCTGGGGAGCTTCAAAAAAATACCCCAAATTGGCCATAACAGACCAATTGAATCAGAAAATCTCTGTGCAGCGATCCTGAGCATAGAATATTTTAGAAGCTACTCAGGTGATTCTGATGTGTGTGTAGTCAGGGTTGAGAATCTTTGTTCCAGGTGAACTGAACACCAGCTTTCAGAGATCATGATACTAGAGCAGTTAGTAGCTCGCAGCCAAGTGCTTGTTGAACTGTGGGCTCCTGTACTCTCTGCCTGGCCGGCCCCGGGATGCAGGGTGGCCTCCTCCCCTGTCAGTGGGTATCGGTTTCTAGAGTGAATGTGAGGTCTCAGCTATCAGCAAGATTACAAAAGGCTCTCTGGGAGTTTTCTTCTGCCTGATAACTGGGGAGGACAGCCGGAGTCAGAACAGGTTCACGTTGTACTCTGGCATGTGATTGTCAGCCTTGGGCACAATGAATCATTTTAGATTGTTAAAAGAAAGGCAGGAGAGAAATAGTTTTTATTGCTTTCCCCAATATTTTCATACTTAAGTGTCAAATAGCAACCAGATGAAGCCTAATAAATTAGCTGCTTTTTCATAGATGAGTAAACTGTAAACTGAGGCCTAAAGGAGTTAGGTGAATGTTCCAAGGTCACAAGACATGGAGGTGGCAGAGCTGTGACTTGAACCTGGGGCTGTTTGATTCCAAGGGCCCCTGCCACCTTGCCACATTTGCAAAATGACTTTGGTATTTCAGAAACCATAGCTATTATGCAAGATCAGCTCCTTAATTTGTGGATCTTAGTGTAAAATGAACCGTGGAGGTTCTTGTAAAACATTGTGAAGAATTCAAGAAGGCAGCAACTGAGCATTAAACTGTCAGGCCCTGTATGACAGCACAGGTCACATGCCCATGAAGCCAGCCCTGATGTTATGCGTTAATCCGCACTACTCGTATATATCAAAATTCTGATCAAGTAAAAAGGTCTGCTCAGTGGCGTTCTGATAAGGAAGTAGGAGGCCCAGATCTGAGCCTTGAGATACTGGATTGTAGTAAAGGCCCTGTGAATAACTTCCTATTATTCCTGATGACCTTGACCATGTAATTTAACCTCTTAGAGTTTCAGAGGACACAATGTACAACACCCATATCCCTGACCTCAAGGCATGGATGGACTATTAATCAATGAATCTGTATACTGCCTGATCCAGGCTAGCTAATTCATGTGTGTTTGTCTTGCTCCTCTTTAAGGCAGAGGTTACTTATTCTATTACTTTCCTATTCTTCAAAGCACCTAGGGATCCTTCCTAGAGAAGCATTTGTTATCAGAGACCCTAGGGTTACAAAGTTGTATAGGGACATAAAAATAGTGACTAAGGAACTTTAAAATTAGTCTTCACTTACACATTTTTCTCAAGTTATCATGAGCAGCAGTCCCTGTCATGTCATAAACATCAGCAATTATTAGATATGATAAATATATAATGTGTTTATGACAACATAACAGATGGATCACAAAGGAAAATTAGAAATCTTGGGAAAGGTACAGAACTTTTTGTAGGCAGTAAAAGTGAGTTTAAAGAGAGCAACCATCATCCACAACCAAAGCTATGGGCAATTGAGGGCCTGACATATCTGTTATCAATAGAAGAAGAGAAAATCAACAAGGATGATGATGTGATTGATACCTCCCAAGAGAATGATTAGAATATCAAAAGATGAAGAAAGGATTTGGGGAAAAAAACACTCTTGAATATTTTACAAAAGTTAATATAAAGTGCGGGATGTGAAGCAATGCCATGCTGCAATTTTGTCATAAAAATGATGCCAAAAAACCACATTAATTCATAATTTGCTCATTTAAAGAATTAGGGAATGACCTCTAATTTAATTTGATTTTTTTCATATGTAAGATATTTTCTTTCATAATTTGTTTCATGATTTTTAGTTGCTAAGATAGAATTTCAAACTTACCCACCATCACTTTTACTATGCTGTTTCCTCCCTTTTTTATGTAGATTAATTAAGTGAACTTTTAATGGTATTAATTATCCATAAGAAGAACGTCCAACAATAGTATTCAGTGAAGTGATGGATTGATTGGCATCATTCTTCAGAAGCAACAACCGAGATCATAACTGGCAGAAAGAGTACAACTGGCTTTCCTGATGCTAATGCAGAGAGCAAGTGTCCCTAGAACCAGCCAGACTTCTTTCGGAATGGCAACACCTAGTCCAGCAAGGAGGTCATTCTGGGTCAAGTCTGCTTAAAGCCTTAAAAGGGAACTCTCAAGGCTCCAAAGGAAATTGCTTACCCACAAAGCACCAGACAGCAAACCGGATCCATGTGATGGTGGAGAGCTTTAGCATGAGATAGATGTTCACCAGCATGGCAAAGGCCGGTACAAAGGGCAGGCAGGGCGCCATGTAGGGCAGCTTCTTGGGGTTCTCTGGCTGCTGCAGGATCACAAACACCAGGGCACTGATCAGCAGCAGCATCAGAACAACCAGAAGGATGGCCCACCAGCTCCGCTCTGAGATGTAGTCATAACCAAAGATGATGAAGGAGCAGAAGATGAACATGAGGATGAAGAGCAGGAGCACGCAGATGGTCACTGTGTGCCCCGTGGCTGCTGTGGGACGGTCCATCTTGCCTGGAAGGCCCAAGCGGATCCTCAGGGTGTAGTAACGGGGCCCAATCAGCTTTTTTAACTTGATGAGATAAATGTTTTCAGATTCATCCGCTTCTATGCCTGTGGTCATGTCCACAGTGCCGTAGTTGGGGTGGTTAACGTTGTACGTGGACTTGTCTGACTTCCCTATGAGCATCTCGTTGTCTCCTAAGGACGGTAAGTTCTTGGCCCCACACGTGTTCGTGGCGGGGCCGGAAAACTCTTCGCCTTCACTCACAGGAGAACACACTTCCTTCTCACAGTCAGCCAGAATGCCCTCCTTCTTCTTTGTGTGCTCCTCAGACAAGAACTTGACAAAACCATCAATGTCACTCTCTGGTTGGTACCGAAGGAGCAAGACACAGACAGAGACCAAGGTGTAGGCGAGGAGTGTGCCGATGGACATCATCTCTATCAGGTCTCTCAGGCTGACTAACAGTGACAGGAGAGCCGCCAGGAACCCCGACACGATGCAGGCCACCACTGGCGTCTCTGTGTAGGAGCTCACGTGAGCTAGGAACCTGCAGGGTGAACGGGAGCATGGGGATAACGTGGGCGACAGACAGTGACTGACTCTAACATGGCCTAATGCTTCCTGGGCCTGCCCTCCAATTCACCGCTGGATTCCTTGCTTTAAATATAGCTGTGCTTTCTACCCCAGGATTTGGTTGCTGGAATGTAACTTTAAAAGATCTTACTTTAATTCTTTAGTGTTGAGATAAACTTGCTTGTTAAAATTCCTAATTCATTATGTGGTGTGAAGGGTTGACTTGAATCTAGGAGGTATTTCAGGAACCTACATTGAAGCCCAGCCACTGCCACGAAGAAGTGATAGTTGGAGAAATCGTACACCTGAGGGTCCTCTAGACTTGTGTTACCCAAAGTGTGGTCCACAGATCAGCAGTGCCAACGTCACCTTGGAGCTTGTGAGAAATACGTATTTTCTGGTTTCACCTGGGACTTCCAATGTTAGAATCTCTGGAATTCAACAAACTATGCTTTACAAAACCTCCAGATTGCTCTACGACTAAAGTACCATATAGAGATTTATTTAGTTGCTAAAATAACACTAATTAAGAACTGGTGCTCCTAAGTGCAGGCTCAATCCAGCCAGAAGACAGCAAGGAAGATTGAGCGGCAGCCGCTGCCTCAGCAGCTCCTGTGGGCCTTCGTAGGTTCCTGCTCTCCTCCTCTCCCACCTCCCTCCTCCCTCCTCTTCCATTCCTCCCTTAGTTTCAGGATTCACAGACTATAAGCTGTGCTTGGAGCCCCAGCACCTTTCCTGATCATTTTACTTGATGGCAGGAAACCCTTTTGGATGTGTGAAGTTGTCACACCTCCGCCACGGCCAGGTTCTCCTTGATCTGTCCAGCTCCCCAAATACAGCAGCGCTGAGCTGGGGATGACTTCAGGGGGTGGGCTGAGGAGCAGGAGCAGCAGCCACAGTCTGTGGCCCAGAGAAAGCCCCTGAGGGCGAGCCCTCTGCACCCCTGAGCACTCACTCACTTCCCAGGCTTCCTCTTCACTCTTTAAAGGCTTCTTTGTATTGTTTTTGACAGAGAAACCGAGACAGACAGAGAGAAGGGGGAGGGCCCAGAGCAGTCTCCATAGTTGCACATCATTAGCTTTCTACACAGTTTCAGTCCACAGGTGGGCATGAGGCTGCGCAGGGCAGGAACCAGGCTGGGGGGCCTCCTGCATGGGAGCCATGCCCCTGTGAGGTAGGGGCCTCCTACATGGGAAGCATGCCCAGGGCAGAATCCGAACTGGGGGCCTCCCCTATAGGAGGCTTGCTCCTGTGAGAACCCTACTGAGGGCACACCTCAGTTCAGCATATGGGTCCTCATGGGCCAGGGCTGGGATTCGATCCTCGGACCTGGGGTTTATAAGACTAGTGCTCAGCTCCCTGAGCCACCTCGGCATCCCCACTCCTTGCTTTTTGCACTGGAAGAACGTCATCCTTGCAAGGCCCTCACACAATGGGCACTGGGAACCAAGTGGTGGGGCCACACCCTCTCTGTACCATGGGCCAGTGTAGAGGGGTGGAAGTGCCAATATATGGTGTGGTTAAAAGCCTGGCCTGTGGAGTCAGGTAGCTCTGAGTTCAAATCTTGCATTCTCTGCATCCATCAGCTGGGGGATTGGGGCAAGTTTTCTTTTTCACCTCTCTGAGTATGCTCATCCAATAAGCTCATTTGCAAAACAGTGACTGTGACAACTAAATGGGATGCTGTGTACACAGCACCTGGGGCACACAAGTATTCAATAATGGTGGCTATTGTTGCTATGATCATTAGGCTCTATTCATAGGCTCTGGCCTTATCCTTTCTTTAATTATAACTGTGAACTTTTTCAGCTTCAGAGGGGCTGTGGAGAGGCCTCAATATGTGGGCAGGCCTAAAATGTCCCTGGGATGAGTTCTTTCCAGAGATCAGCTAGTGTAGTCACTTGGCACCCATCATCTGTACTAAGGAGCATGCAACATCAAACAGGAGGAGAGCGAGCAGTTAGGAGAACAGATTTTTTTTTGTGCTAGATTGAGGGGCCCAGAGTCCAACTGAGGGGGCCATTTCAGGGCCTAAGCTCTTCCTTCCACTTGAACTCTTTGCCAGGATATGTGACAAGTAGCGCAGTCTATGTGAGAGGCACTCACATCAAAACTGCAGCTGACAGTGGGTGACCTTCTGCCTAGACAGGCATGGGAGAGCAGAATAAATCCCGCAGAGCATTGCACAGCCCTTACCTGAAGAGCAGCCCGTCACCAGCCATGGCGTAAATGACCCTCGGCATCGGGAAGAGGGAGCCCAGCAAGCTGACTGTCAGTCCTGCTACCGACCCAATGGCCACTATGAATTTCGCAGCGTAGAACCCATGAGCCACAAACATCTCCATGAGTGGGGACTCCGTGTCAATGGCATAATATGGAACCATCAGGGTTAAGATTATGCTCACCTGTGAAAACAAGAGAAAACATGGCTGGCGGTAGTGGGATAAACAGCAAGGACAAAGGTCCCACGGGAGAAGAAAAGCCCTGGGCCTGAAGTTGAAGGCCTACACGGCAGTTGGGATCTGCCGCCTCTCAAAATAAGCCTCTAGTTTTAGAGCAGGCATTTGGCCTCTGGAACTCTTGATCTCAGTATTTTCTTCCCACATGTGGATTTAGTGGACTAGACCAGATAGTCTCCAATGTCTCTTGGTGGCCCTTTCAGATCTGAGGAATAAGTCTGAAGGTATTTCAGCCTCATGGAAGCAGCGCTACACTGACAATTCAACAAAGGGCAGACATGAGCAGGTGGAAGGAGCTGCAGCCACAGGTGCTAGAGCCAGGGCCTGGCAGCAACCACGAGCACCCAGCCCACATGACAGCTCTCCTTTTATAAAAAATACTTTCAGGGCCCTACCTGGTCTTCACTGTACTCCCTTCTCATCCTGAAGGCCAGAGAACAAAACTCCAAAGATAAGTGCACATAAGATCCATAGCCAATGGATTGATGGGACCCAGATGAGCACTCAGATTGTCATTTCTTCTCTGTAGCTCAGTCCCAGTCTCCAGGCAGGCCAAGAAACAAATTACAGCATCAGCATGAAATCCAGTCCTGCTCTGGGCTATGGGACCACCTTGGCTTAACTAGGGATCTCTTATCCAGGACCTATCTCCCTTCATATGTCACAGATTTGCCAACACATCTTTCCCTGCAGAATTGGTCCCAGGCCCCTCGGCCTGTAAAGGCCAATCCTGGCATCAAGAAGGCAGTTCAGAGCCTAAAAGGGAGAGCTATGCATTTCTAGGTCACTTCTTTGCCTAGTTTTCAGAAGCCAAGGTCCTCCAGGGAAGCACTGGCCACTAGGAAGGGCATCAGGATGGACCACCACAGCCCAGCAGGTTGGCTCTTCTGGCCGTGGGATGGCAGCCTGCTGACCAGCATGCAGGGCCAAGCAGCGCCTGAGGTATGGCGAAGGCCCATGCATTCTAAAAGAATATCTCCGGCAATATCACCACTTGCAATGTCCCCTTTGGGAGAGGGCTGGGCTGGACTGGAGGAGACTGGGATTGATCTTACAGCAGTTTGTGTTGAGTCTCCTACTCACATTGGTCAGCATAGGCAAAGAGTTGGTAGATGCACGGAAGTACTCTGTAGTCTATAAAGTACTATTCTCAGGAAAGAACTGTGATGATTAACTTTATTTATTGTGTGGGCTTCAAGGATTGACCCCTGGAGGAAGGAGACACATGCGGAAGAAATAGGAAGGGAAATGCAGAGCAGACTCTGTGCTGTTCCTCCCACAGCATGCTCCCCACCCCCACCCACGTCCCAGCACTCTGTTAGCAGAGATATTCAGGATCTGGATAACATAAAGCCACCTGTATGTGTGTGAAAGTGGCAGATGACAACTGACTTATCCATAAACGTTGATGCGGGCAACTGAATTTCTATAAACCACATCTGAAGCTGCTCTTGTGTTTTCTTTTGGTTTGCGGGACAGCTCTGCTTTGGGCGTGCCGTAATGACCCATTGGCCCGGCTTCTTTAGGCAGTGGCTAAGACTTTTTCCCAGCAGGGAGGGGAAGAGGGTGCCAGTCAGCTGCTATGGCAGCAGGAACAGTGGGGCTCATCGACAGCACCTCGGATGCTAGCTTTTCCCTAAGTGTGGTGACTGGAGTGAGTGGGGCCCCCAGGGCCTGGGGGCACTTGTGTAACCGCACACTTGGTGGCTTGTCAGCTGGTTCTCTCCACTGCCAGGGCCTGAGGGGGCTTTGGATGTGGATGAACTGTCTCTCTGATAAAGTCTAGGATGGGAGCTGAGAGGTGACACAACAAAAAGGTGAGGAGCATCTCAGGTCTATGATCCGGAGGACACAGGCTGAAGCTTCGTTCTGACAACTCCTCTTAGCTGGGAAAGCCTGAGGGCTGAGCTTGAGCCGGGGTAAAAAGAGGGAGCAACAACAGAAAGCAAGTGCATTCTCCCCCTGGAGTTGAGGAGAAGAGCGTCTCTAGAGTGTGATGTGGTCCCTCTCCCTGCTCTGGGGGAGCCTCGCCTCTTCGCTGCCGGGAAGCTCCCAGAAGACAGAAGAGCATTGAGGAGGGTGCACAGAGGCCCACAATGCTCTGCTTGCACACCCACCCGTTACTGCCAGCCTATGATCTGAGCTCGTTGGACAGCAGCCCGCTCCGAGCACGCCGTCCCCAGGCGGCAGTGGGGGCCAAGAGGCTGTGCGTAGGGTGGGCGGAGATTGCAACTTGGAGGCTGAAGTGAGGTCCTGGGGCTTCTCCCGTCTCCTATTTGGGGTCCTGGTTTTTTTCTTGTCATCGGTGGGTGGGGATATACGGGTCGTAGACACATGTGTACCAACATCAAGAAGGCACAAAGACCACTTCCTGACAGGAGGGAACCGGGTCCTAGAGCCACATTTGAAGGTCCAACGTGAGAAGGTCATGAGGAGGGTCCTGCAGACGTTTGGTACTTACGGACACATATGCTGTCAGGCAGATGACCAGCGAGGCAGTGATGGCGTAAGGGATGGACGTGTTGGGGTTCTTGGCTTCCTCTCCAGTGGTGGCAATGATGTCGAAACCAATGAAAGCGTAGAAACACGTGGCTGCTCCTTGCAGCACCTATGGAGGTGATGACATTTGTCAGACTCAAGAGTGTCAGAACAGCACCAGGGCCTTACATGTGGCACCCACAATTGGCAATGCCTGGCAGACATTGCTGAGTGGCAGAAGGGGCAGCATGGTAGAACTTTGTTAAGCATTTGCGTTCTGATCTCTACCTTCTAGCTGTGGAACTCTGGGCAATTCCTTCATGTGTAAAATGGAGATAAGAATGATGAGACCCCCAAAAGTAGGTCATTCAATACATTCAACTCATTTCTGCAGATAAGTGGGGTTCTAGAAAGACATCACTAAGGTGGTTATCTCTGTGTCCTGGGGAAACTCATTAGCCTCTCTGTGCTTTTATGTGGTGGTTCACAACCACAACCAGAGGCTGTATGACTAGGGGATGTTTGTGACTGTCACAGAGGCAGGGTTTGGGCTCTTGTGGCATTTAGTGTGTGGGGCTCAGATGATTCTGCACAAAGAACTGTGCTGACCAAATTACAATTAGTGCTCCTGCTAGATCATCTCTATGGTAACTTCCAGATCTGAAATGATGTAACACATTTTCAGATCTTCAGATATTCTATTGTCTGCCATGAGAGGACAGGTAGAGACAGTTTGATTCTTCTGCTTCTTTTGGGGGCTTCAAAAACCTAGTTGGGGGCTCCAAGGCAGGAGAGGTTATGAGGTGCCAGGCAGTGTAAAGCCCAGAAGGCGGTATCCAGTGACATCTGCTGGATGTCTAACAGGACTGTACCTGACCTCACGGATGGCTGGGACCTGAGAAGTCAAGATGCCAGTGAAAATATTTCATTGAGGAGTGTGTTACTTTCTTCCAAAGTACCCGCTAAGGTATAAATGAAGTTTCCTCACCTTAGCATCCTCATTAGCAGCTGAAAGTAAAAAAAAATGTGCCCTTTTGAAGGCTTGGGGGTGTCCTTTTAGGAGAAGGTGAGGGAGAGATTGTTTTGGACTTAAGTGTATGGAGCGAGGAGACTTGGCAACATGCCAGCTCTAGCCAGAGGTCCACGAGGTATGCTCTTTTTAGACTGTACCTTTTTTTCTTTTATTCGCTGCACAATTTATAAATGACGAAATTCATATGCCAAGCAGACACCTGTCCCTAAATTTTCACTCTTACCTTTCCAGCTGACTTCTTAATTAGTGAGAAAACAAAATACTAGAACTTACAAGGGATATCACAATATTGAAGATCTCAAACCATTGAAAACAACCTTTGCTCATCTTCAGAATGCATTGGTCTCTTCTACAGTCTCTCCCATTAGGATTCTAATGTTTCAGTTCCCTAATTGGGGTTTCTTATACTGTTCTTTATGCACTTCTGGGGGGTCTGTGAATTTTGCTGAAAAAAAAGTGACATCTCTATTTTTAGTAACCTCTGACTGGATGTTAGCATTTCTTTTAATTGTGAATGTAGGTGGTAAACAGCTACAGCTATCACTTTGTCACCAGTAGCAATCAGACAATTCCTATCAGAGTTGTTGCAGAGATCTTAGAATATCAGTTGTGTTCATTGTTACTTTCAAATTATGATAGTTATTAGACTAAATTATTAATACTTCATGTACTAATAAAGGACCATATGGTTATTACATCATAATTTAAGAGTATTTTTATAACTATATTTCAATATAACTGATTCCTTCTGATTTTCTATGTAATTAGAATGTTCTATGTAATTAGGAATTTATAAGCACAATTCTCAGAAGGGGTTTATAGGCTTCACCAGATTGCCAAGGAGTCCCTAGCACACACAAAAAAATCTAAAAACTCCCGGTCTATTCTAATAACGCAGGCAGAAAGAACTCAAATAAGTAGTCCAATGCTAGAGAGCTACTTTCTGAAAGAGATAACTCTCAATTTCATTTCAGCCAAGTCCTTCATTTCAGGGCATGAAAAATGTCTTTGGCCCTTAGAAAAGGAAAGAAAATAGTTCTCATGTTGTTGTACATGAAAGTTCATAGGCATGGAAACAAGCTTGATTTTGCTTGTCTAGACAATGTTTCTGGTCTTTAAGGATGAACAAATGCTGGGATTTCAAGCTTGTTAAGATGCACCAATCAAGAAAAGCCTTTACAACAGTTTCCAGAAAAACAGGTCCTACTTTCTCTTCCGTAAACACACACACACACACACACACACACACACACACACACACACCCATTCCTTCTGTAAATCACTCAGTGACCTATTAT
This sequence comes from Craseonycteris thonglongyai, assembly GCA_004027555.1. Taxonomy (NCBI): domain Eukaryota; kingdom Metazoa; phylum Chordata; class Mammalia; order Chiroptera; family Craseonycteridae; genus Craseonycteris; species Craseonycteris thonglongyai. The sequence continues at coordinate 106,961 of PVKE010000500.1, read as the reverse complement.
GACAGTCAGTCTAGAGCTGCATCACTCCCAATTAGGATGTGCCAGGGCTACTACAGTGCCCTTCCTATTCGGTGTGATTGGCTCTGAATCAAAGATCATAGATATGGGATGAATTCACCGCTGAGGAAAGGAGGGTGGGAGAGAACTTTGGGTCCAAACTACCCTAGAACAAGGTGAGAGGTCTGTAAGCCGCATCATGTTTAAGGAACACCTGGGGACCGGGGAACGTCTAATTTGAATAAGGGAAGACTTAGTGGAAGTCATGGAGGACACCTTCCAGTTTTGAAGTACGGACCATGTAGCAGTTGGAGAGGAGTATGACATATGCTCCAGAGGGTATTCAGAGCCATGCATGTGGGTGTGAGAAGAGTTGGTTAGGAGTGCAGACTTTGTAAATAAACTGTCAGACCTAGATCTTTTCTGCCACATACTAGCTTGGTGACCTAGAACAAGTTCCTAACCTCTGACAGCCTCAGTTTCCTTTATCACTTAAATGGAAATAATAATAATTCTTAGTTCATAGGGTTGTTACAGGGCCTAATAAGAATAGAATAGAATAGAATACAGTAGTTGCTCAATAAATTAATATTAGCTCTTAGCAGTGTTTTTATAACTATTGTAAGTTTTTTGAGAACGGATGAAACCCAAGTGCACAAACAAATTCCTCCCTCTCCTCCTCCTTGCTCTTATTTATCAGTTGTTCCCTTGTCAGGCACTGTGCTTAGTAATGTGTAGACAGTCATAAGGAAAAAGTACTTTGAGCTTGACCTTGTGGGACTTGGAGTCTAGAGGATGCTGCATGACCCCAAGTGCACCCTTGACTGCGGTAACTTACGGAACAAGATTGATCAATATCTATATGATTGTAAAAACACAATTGCTACTAGTTTCCAAACAAGTGAAAGAATAGATGGCAATTACTGTTAATGATCATATACCAGAAAATCAGCTATAGTAAAGTTGGGGAGAAAGTAAGTTTGCAAAGAGAATGTCTGTTAGCTCAAATTTACATATATAGAACTAGAAAGCAATTATGGTTGAAGAAAGACTAGCTAGATCCAAGGTAGTCTATCTGGAGGTTCTACTGCATCAGGCAGGAAACAGAATTTAACTGGGTTCAAATGAAATGATATTGAAGGGATAATAGGAGCTATGGCTAGTAGGGAGTGAGGGGGAAACACCCTGGCCTCGCTTTCTTTCCTCATTCTGACCTCCTGACAGTATCTCCCATTGGCTGAATCTTACCAGAAGCACCACTCAGGGGTGCTCTGGAGCACAGAGGTGAGCCTGAAGGGTGGAGACCGGATCTGGGGAGTGGAAGAAAAAGGAGAAAAGCCAGCACTTGGGCCAAGATCAAACAGACTCTGCCTCACAAGATATAGATTGAATAAAGAGATTATCCAAGAGAAGTTAATACAATTAGCAAATAAGGTCAGCTTTTCACTTGGGTTAGTTTGTGTGAGTTTTCCTTCCTTGTAAGCAAGTGATCCCTGATTGGTAAATACAAGAAAGCCACGAAATGAAACTGTATGAGTGTGTCTCTACTCAACCACTAAGAATGTTTTCTACTTTACTCTATTTAGATTTCAGATGTGGCCACTGCTGTTCATGACTAGAATACCCTTCCATGCAAGAAAGGTGTGCGGTACCCAGAGGTAAGCATAAAAATAAAAAACTGATGAGTGTATATGTGGGCTTGTGAGTCTGTTTGTTACTGGGTTCACCAGAACTTTATTCTAACTTACCCTTAATGTTTTACATATACAAAACATCATACTGACTTTACAATTTGATGATATAAGTAAGGTGACCAGATTTTAACATTGGTAAAGAGGGACACCATTGGCTGGGGGTGGGGGTTCTTGATTAAAAATTTGGTCTATCTCCTGCCGTTCCCTAGCTTGTCGTGCATTCTTTCCAAAAATCGGGACTTTTTAAAAACGCCGTGGGACACGGGACAAATTGTTAAAAATCGGGACTGTCCCGCCAAAAGCGGGACGTCTGGTCACCTTAGATATAAGCAGAAATTGTTTTCCAAAGTAAATCTGGGAGAGCTGCTCAGCCAGGCGATTCAGATCAGTCTGTCCCTCTGTGGAGCTTTGTGGTGGAAGCAGCATGTGCCTCAGTTGCTGGAGGGCTGCTGCCTAATCAGTTGTCTAAAGCAATGTCATTAGTGGCCTGCTACTCAGCATGTGGGTCCCTAAAAGCTGGCCCCCTGTGCCTTACTGGTATTTGAGAGGCATTAGGATGAGGCAGCCCTTCTTATTCTGCCTGGGTCAATCTGCCAGATGCTTAGGAGATAATTAGGCACCTTTACATAACTCACTCCCAAGGTAACAAGACCAAGTTCCAACTTCAATAGCCTTTCCTACCACACTCAGGCTCCAGCTCTATTAGCAGCCTGTGTACAGCGGCAGTGGAATGTGCTAATAGGTTCCAACAAATGCAGAGAACACGAAAACGAACTTTTCCTTTGTTGGGAGGCTGTCAGCACTCCCCACAAATGCGTGCTCTGGACCATTTTCCGGGGGGATATTTGCACTGGTACAGTGTCCTGTTTAAAGAAAACCTATAAGATAGCATCAAGAACAAATTACACACAGGGAATATACATCCAACAATGTTTGGAGGCTGAGGAATTGCAGATGGAAGTAGGGTTCAACTGAGGGCCAGCGGTTAACTTGATATAGAGGGAAAAATGTTTGTTGTTCTTAAGCTCCTCAAGACCAAAGAAGCACTTGACCCAGAACTTGTAAGTGAGTAAACCATTCCTTGAGCTATTTTCTTTGGAAGGAAGCAGCTGGAGCAGGGCAAGAGTAGGCTCATGAGGGGTCCATGGTCAGGAGGCGGACTGCTCATTAACCCTTTCACAGTACTTGAGAGTCGTGTTTCGAGTCATGTAACAGTACCTTTCTCAGCCAGCCCCTACACAACCATTTCCTCCATCCCATCCCACCTAAAGCCATTGAGAATAAAGTGGACTGGAACTCTGAACTCCTCTTGTCAGGGCCAGGGCCCAGGTTTTTCTAAGAAGTGAAGAAGTTCAGGCAGCTGCCTGGTAGGCAACTCACTTTTTTTTTTTAATTGTTAAATGTATTAGGGTAACATTGGTTAGTAAAAATTACACAGGTATACAATTCTACAGTACCTCATCTATGTGTTACAAAATATGCTCACCACCCAGAGTCAGTTCTTTCTCCATCACCATATATTTAGCTCCCTCTCTCTCCTCACCTACCAGCAACTCACTTTTTGAGTGTTAGGTAACAGACTAGAGAGTGTGTTTATTAACTGGGTGGATGACATGCTCATAAGAAGGTGTCAGACCTTAAAAAGTAGGATCTATATTCAAAGTGGCCTTGCTGGACTGGAAAAGTGACCTGAAACCAAAGTTGAGAAAGAACTGGTCCAGGCCAGTTCTCTAGGGAGGAAATTTACTATGCAGAAATCCAAGGCCAGGCAGACAGCAGGGAGGGTGAGTCAGCAACATCTTCACATTGGGATGTCCTTTGTGCTCAAATGATGCTTTTAGTCACAACTGCTAGAGCACATATTTGAATTTCCTACAGAGAAAATGGATTTTGTTATGAAAAATCCAGTATCCCAGCCAAGCTTTTTGGTGGCAAATGACAAGCCTACTCAAGGTAGTATGTTTGGGCTGAAGTGAGGTCAGTGACTAAAGGTGGAAAAATAGACAATTGGTCCCATGGCTGCTACCGGGGGTGGTAGAGGCTCATTTAGGACTGGAGTTAAATTTCAACTCTTTTACAATCAAGATCTGTGGCCTTAACTTCTCTAAGCTTCAGTTATTTTGATATAAAAGTGGAGACTGTACTTATTTTTGTACTTACTTTGCAAGGCTGTTTTGACAATTAAGTGAAAAGTATATGTGGAAGGGTTTGCCATAAAGAAAATGTTAAGTGTAAGAAATGGCATCTTTATTTTATTTTTTGAAGGTTTTATTTTATTGTTTGAGAGAAGGTGAGAGAGAGAGAAAGAAGGAGAAAAGGAAGGAGGGCCCAGAGCAGTTTCCATAGTTGTATATCATTAGATGTGACAAGGTTTCATTCCACACAAGTGTGTGTGGGACCATGCAGGGTGGGAACGGAAACGGGAGTTTTCCAAATGTGAGCCTAGAACCTTCACTGCTGAGACATCTTGGGATTTACCAGTTACACTGCAGTTCAGCAAATGGGGTTGCAGGGGCCAGGGCTGGGAATTGAACACCGGACCTTGTGATTTCAAGGCAAAGGCTCAACCACTGAGCTATCCTAGCATTCCTGTTTTCTTTATTTTTTATCCTGATTTCTGATCTTTGCTTATTGCTACAAAAGCTCATGGGAACCTCAGCTGTGTAAATGGGAAGCTTCTAGCACTGGCTTGTTTAGCTCCTTCCTTGATGAGGCCGGTTCCTGGCTGAGGAAGGATGTAGAGGCCTGAGAACAGAAGAGGAGACCCTCAAAGAGAATAAAGATCCCAGAACAAAGCACAAGAGGAAAGACAAAAAAAAACCAACAACTCATCTTCTTCAGCCTAGTATTTACATGGAGGGTATTTACATGGAGGGTACTAATGCTTTCCAGTTTTCACATGACACCTAGATAAACTGTGTCAGGTAAGCTATTAGAAAGATTTTGAAAATTAAGCATAATTCAAGTAATTAAAAGTTTTGAATTGCTCTGACATGATGTCTTGGTAAACAATGTATATTTGGCCTGGGCTGGTTTAACTACTCTCCTATTTGAAGGTAAGAAAAGAGACTAGGCTCCCTCTCTTAATGTCACAAGACTATATGACTTTGGGAAAGTTTAAAGGAAATAAAAATATAACATATCTGATTAATTACCTTATTCCTTCTTTTTGTGAAGAAAAGATCATTGTATACAAGGCATTGATTCAATAGAAAGGTTTTTAGAGCCACACAGACCTGGGCAGGAATTTCGGTCCTGGGACCAACTAGCTAAATGACCTCAGGTAAGTTACCCAGCTTTTCTGAGCCCTTGGATTCTCCAGCTGTAAATTGGGGGAAGCAGCACCTGCTTTAAAGTTTTGTTATAGGAGTGAGATAGTATTCATAAAGCACAATGCCGGGCACCTAACAGGTGGTGGACAAATTTTAGCTCCTTCCTCCTGTCATTGTCGCTATTGCTAACCACACAATGTGCACATAAAAGCATCTAGGATTTTATTCTCTTTTGCAAACATTTGGTTTAATTAGTTTTCCCACTTGATAGCTGAGAAAATCTGAAAGCACCGAACTAAGCTTTTGGCCAAAGTCTTCCAATAAGTCCATGACCCAGTGATTTCTTACATTGTTAAGGAAAATGGTGAGAACATTTTTGTGTGCTGTGATGAAAATGCTACTGAGTTCCGGAAAAACATTCTTTCTTTGTCACTCTTATAATTTGTTGTTTCTTTTATTTGATAGGAAAGGAATGATTTGTATCCTAAAATAGTATATAGATTTGGGGATTCAGAATGGGGTCAACAGTGTTTCTTTGTCTCTTCTGGGTTTCACCAGTTTCAGGATTTATTCATTTCAAGGAGAATGGAATGAACTTGTGGTTCTGTGGCATTTTCATAGATAAGCAGAAGACTAGAAATCTTGGCTGAAATTGCTTCTTTGCTTATTTCTCTGCATTGAACAGCATGGCATGATTTAGAATAACAGAAGTTATTTTGAGTGCTCTCCAAGAGAGATTTCTGGTCCCTGGACATCAATGGAGGAAAACTAGTCTAAGAAAAAGCTACCAAAGCAAAACCGGTGGAACCCTAGACTTGGCCCTGCCACCATCATAGGCAGGTGTGCCTCTCTCCACCTGTTAAGTGAGGGGACAGGACTTGGTGACCTCTACGATCCCGTCCTGCTCAAAATTCTATGATTTACGTTTTACTATTCAAAAAAAAAAAAGAACAGGATGGTGAATCTCACCAATCAATCCATTAAGTTAGCATTTTTAGTCACCCTAGAGAAAGAATCCAGGTGTGACTCAGAACTGCCTGTCACTATAAAGAATTTGCCACTCTGACCTTCCCATTTTTCTTCCCCTAGTTCTGTACCCAGGCAACACTCATTCCTTCCCCACCCATCTACTCTCCTGGTCTCCTTTACTGCCTGGTCTATGTATGGGCTGCCTGTGTTCTGAATAGACTGCAGAGAGATTCTATAGTTGTGAGCTGCTGGTGTATGGGTTTTGGAGTCAGACAGTTCTGGCTTTGGGTCCTGTGTGCTTACTTACTTACATGGTGTGCTTAGTAGCAAACCATTTGACCTCTCTGAGTGTGAGATTTTTCATCTGTAAGTCCAGAATGTAAATATTTTCCTTGCAAGGTTATTAGAAAGATTAAATGAGATATTACAGGCAAAACATATAGCATAGAATTAGGCATATCGCAAGGGACCAAAACACTGATGCAATTACTGTTATCTTTATAAAATTGGATCTTAATAAATATTTGTGAAACAAATAAATAAAATAAGAACCATTTCTTCAGAACATTGAAAGGTGATAAAGAGGGTACCATGAAAATTATGAAACAGGACATCATTTTTCAAATTATATGTCTCCAACGGTCACAGGGTGGAAGGCAGAGTGTGTGACAGGCATACCAGGATTCAGGAATGAACTCACCCCTGACCAGCCGTGGGGCAGGAACTGGCCCTCAGCCCAGTATTTCCCGTTAATGAAGAAGAGGCCTGCAATCATGATGAACACCCACACTGCCAGGTTCAGCACGTTGAGGACATTGTTGAAGCCCACAGAGTTCTTCACCCCCAGTGCGACGATGATGGTGACAATGACTGCGATCACCAGAGCCAGAAGATCTGGGTATGATTCTTCACCTTTCCCTAGAGAGGAAAGACATGAGTTAATATTGTCCAGAGGGAAAAAAGGGCCATGCAAACTCCCAGCCCCACCCTGAGGCATTTGCACTCAGCTCTGAGAAGGGTGGTCAGTTCATCAGGATGGGAGAAGAAGTAACTTGTGTCTGTGTGTGGACACTGTGGTCTGCAACTGTCTATTTGCAAATGTGAAGATTTTGGTACATAGGTAAGATGATCTGATATCCTGGACCAGAAATTGGGATACATAAAATGACAATTACAACAGTGCCTATGAAACCATGTCACAGAACATCTGACAGCAGGACCATCCTGGGACATATGGGGTGTATATGTGGATTTAACATGTTATTTGATAAAAAAAAACGTTTTATTTTCATTACTGTCCATGAATTATCGTTCACTATATAGTCCATGAATTTTCCTTTCCATTCTAGTAATCTTTTCATTATCAGGAAAATTTAAAATGCATGTCTTTGAAAACTATGAAAAGAAGGGTGTTCTTTCCATTTACATGTAAGTGGTTGCAGAGAAAAATGCCAGTGAACACTCGCCCTCTGCTTGGTCTTGTCCATTGGCCAGTGGACTCTGCCCTCTATAGAGGGGAAAAGGCACTGCCTCAGTAGTCAGCCTCTTGAATTTCAGCTGGGCTTTTGCTTCTCACCAGAGAGGTCAAGTTAAACTAAATTGCTACTCAGTGTAGGCAAGCACAGTGTAAGCAAGCACTCAGGACCCGGAGCCAGGACTGTTTGACTCTTTGGGCAGGGGTCTCCTTTCTCTGGTTCTCATCTGTAAAGTGGAGGGGTTAGACTATCTGATTTTGGAGGGCCCGTTCAGACCTAAAATTCTTATGAAATCAGTATACTGAGGGGATGTGGTCCTCGTACTTTTTATCTCCTCATGGTATCTGGGTGCTCAGCAGTTTAACTGTCAACTACCTAATAGTTTCACAATTTACTTAATCATTTGTTCCACTGTAGAATAATTAGGCTGTTTCTAACATTTTTTCTTACAAATAAGTTTGTAACAAACATCTTTTCATAGAAAACTTTTATGGGACTTAGGATTTCCTTAGGATAGATCCACAGGGGAGGAATTATACTTTGCAATAAATAAATATGTTATTTAAAGCTCTAGATACATTTGCCAAGCTGCATCCTGAAAGGCCGCATGTTGGGGTGAGAGGCTGTGGGGTCTCACCCAGGCCGTTGAGGGTTCCCACGCTGTCCACCAACCAGCGGCTGATGGTGTGGTTCGCCAGCGAGTCGAACATGCTGCTCAGAGCGCTGGCCCCGGCCGCAGTGCCTATCAGGTACTCTAGGATCAGGTTCCAGCCGATGAAAAATGCCACAAACTCCCCCACGGTGACGTAGCTGTAGGTGTAGGCTGACCCTGTGGTCTTGGGGACGCGGACTCCAAACTCTGCATAGCAAACGCCTGTGTGGGACAAACACACATGGATGGTGGACTTCAGGAGATGAGCTAACTTCTTGGTGGCTAACCACCTTGAGTAGAAAAATACTGGGGATATCTGGGATCATAGAGCAAAGACACAAAGTTTTATGTATATGAATTAGTTCAAAGCCAGTCTTAAGTAGGCTAAACAGATGTCCTGTTTGAAACGGGACAGTAATGTTGTTTTCTGTCCTGTGTAAAATGGTACATCTGGTCAGCCTAGTCCTAATGACTATCAGCCTCATGTCAAAAAACCTTTTTAACCTGAATGGTTGAGAGGCGACCAGAACTTATTCCAATAAGCTATTGTAAACTGATCTTCTGTATGTGTCTCTGTCATTGTTCCTTAGGTGTCAGATCTCCTGAGTGAACATGGGCCTCATTCATTATGACCCCACAGTTGTTGGCACCAGGGTTAGATTATGGATAATATTCTTCTCTTTCATAATTACATATTGCAAAAGGTGCTTCTCATTTGAGAGTGATACTTTGAGTGATCCCTGAAAATCCTATATTATATCTGGAGGTTGATAAAAATGCAAATTTTTAAATGACTAGTTATTAACACAGAAATTTAGCACATACAAAAGAGAATTTAATTAACACCTTAGAGTGCCTGCTGTGTGATTAGCAGGGTGCTAAGTGCTGGGAATAAAAAAGGATAAGTGAGGCATAGCCCTACCTTCAAGGGGAGATATACCAGAAAACCAGGGCACACGGCAGGCAGTATAAGCTCGATAATGTAGTGATATACTGGATATCATATAAGTATGTCAGCTGGGGTGAGGTACATGCAGGAATTCACTGGACAAAGAAGGTAGAAAGACAATATGAAGTATTTGGGTGGCAGTGTGCACAGGGGCCGGGAGGAGACGAGGCTGGAGAGGTAAGCAAAAGCCAAGCATTCTCCAATGTGGGTCAGGGCCCACTTCCACCAGAAGCATGTATTGAATTGCAATTTCAGGAGATGATAGATCAGGAATTTGCATTTTAAGAAGCCCCTACTTATATTTGAAAAACACTGGTTTTCAAATATTGCCTCATTCTTTGATGGAATTAGAGACCAAATTAGAAAAGGACGAGGAATATACCAAACTTCTGGGGGTTGGGGGAATTTCCTACTTTGTGCTAGGAACTCTGGGTGTGGGGCCAGTGGGTGGGGTACCGCATTGGAGGACAGACATAGGGCAGCTTGGAGGGGAACACAGCAGGATGGGACATAGGAGGACACAGGAGGAAACTCAAACTTCACCTTTAGTCCCAATTTTGTTAAGGTCCAGTCCTGAGGTCTCTCATCACAAACGAGGAAACAACAGTTCACTCTTTTGTGAGTAAAAAGAGCAGAGTTCTATTTTTATTTTGTGTTTTTTGAAGTGGGGAGCAATAAATGTAAAGAAGCAAAAACAAAGATGTCAAAAGTAATGACACAATGAAGGATTAAATGTGATGCAATGTCTCTTTTCCTTCCTCTTAGCGACATCAGTTGTCAGGACATCTGTATGGAAGCCGAGCTGGACCAGCTGGGCTGCACTGTGGTCTCAACTTTACCTCAAACCTGTTCCACTTTTTTTACGTTCAGTTTCCTTCTCTGTAAAATAAAGGAATTAGACTGGGATGCTCTCTGAAGGGTCTTCCTACTCTGCCACTCTAGGATTCTGCCTATGATATTGGATTGTGCTGCCAAATACATTGAGCATAATCTACCTTCTCGTTTACATCAATTCCTATGTTGTTCTGTATTATGGAGATCCTCTCAGGGCTAGCAAAGCTGTTTGTCCCTACATGAAGTGGCCCAGGCTGCTATTCATTTTGAGTTTTTATGTCAGCCCCTCTCTCCCTCCACAGCGTAAAAACAGTTTTCCTTCCATTTCCTTCCTGGAAGTCAGAGTGTACAAGTTGCTTCTCCTGGTTGCTGTCAGATCTCTTCTTTTTCTGAATTGCTGCTTCCAACACCAGATGTTTAAACTGTTAGAGTGAGTCTAAAATGAAGAGAGAGTGGTCTTCGAAGGAAGGCCCGAGGAACTCCTCTGTGAGGAAATTACAGGGTGAATGAGCACTGAGTATAAGGACCTGACAGTATCTTCTCTTGTGGAGAACTGCTGTGTCCTCTTCTTCCGAAGACAGCTGAGTTCACACCCAAGAGCAGGCAGTGCTTTCAGCGCAGTGTGAGGAAGGTACTACAGGCAACTAACTTCTCCTCTTTGGTGTAGGATCCACAGCTTTCCCCAGTAATCCTTATATGTTATAAGCGCTTCTTCTCTCCATCTCCACCCTTCCTTACCCCTGATAATATACAAGCCTTATAAATAGAATGTTCCCAAGCAATGCTTTTGAAACAGACATCAATCTGCAAATTTAATTTGGAGAGCCAGTACTGTGGTTTGTGCAATCAAATATTGTTTCCTTAATATCTGAGTTCCCCAATCAAATTAAAAAAGTCCCAATTCACCACCAGAAGCCAATAGCCAATACTTCAGTAGGTCTTGTGAAGGGATCAGCCTCTTCTATGCTGAGTGGGGGAAAGGCCTGGTGCTTGTGCATACCAGAGCCTGTGGAATCTGTCACTCATTTCCCAGGGCCCTGCTTGCATTCCAATGACCGGAGTTTAGAGAACAGGGAGAAAATCAATTAGGTATTAACGGTGTAAGACAATTTGTGCTCTCAGAAGTCATTCTTTTGGACACATTGTAAGGCATTTTATAATGTTTTATAATCCTTCTCATTTATTTGTATGTGGGAATCCAAGCTTTTAGTAGGCATTAGAGAGTATCCCATCGGACACTGAAGCTCAGTGAGTGATTTCAACCCCAAATATCCTGAAAAAAACTAAAAATTGTTGTGAATCATTTAACTATTTTCAAATATGTGGCATGTAAGAAAAAGAAATAAGGGCACCTTTCTAATTTCAATAATAAAACCCACCGAAGGGGAAATCTTGGTTTTTATCCTAGATTATGTAGTAGCTGAGGGTCCAAGAGGAATTTACTTACCTCACATGAATAAAATGAGGGGACCAATTTAATAAGATTTAGGGTCCCTTCTATTGCTATCATTCTTTGATTTCATAGCTGGAGTCAACTTTTAATCATCTGAGTCAATGGGGGAAGATTTGTAGAAAATATTGCAAACCAGTGGTTCCCACCAGAGTTGGTACTGACTCCTAGGGTTCAAACTCTTGAAACCTTTAGGGGTCCTATGGTTCTCATGATAACTGTGGCCACAGACTGCATTAAGTAGGCAGAGGTCTGGGCTGTTAGAGATTCTGCAATGTGTGGGACTGACCCACAGGATGAAGTATTGTCCTGTGTCTGAAAATCCCAGTGGACATTCATGTAAGTAAAAACCTGTTTATAATGTTTGAGCCTGAATCTATCCCCATTTTACATATTAACACAAAGCACTATTTTTTCATCATTTTATATACAGTGAATTTTCCAGGATTAAAACCACAGGGTAAATGGAGGGACAGTTGTAATTTGTTTTGTTTGGAATTTCCCAAGAGTTGGTCATCATTTTGTAAAACCACATCATCCACAGCAATATAACTCATGGTCTTTGAACATCAAACAGCACACCTATATGTGTGCATTTGTAGCTATTGTGTATGCACGTAGTAGTTCTATTAATGCAAATGATGGCAAACATCTGATGACTTCATTATGTCCTCTCATGTACTTGGACTTATGCTCCAGCATTCACACATTGAAATAATACTGCTTTTAGTAGAAATTAGTTTTTTATTTATCTTCTATACTCAGGGCATATTAATTTAAGAATAATAGTAAGTGTGTAGGCAGGTCACATTACCTTGAGTTTATATTTCACAATAATGAAGGAAGTATTGCAATGTATTTACTACCTAAAGTTGACTTGGTCTACTAGGTGGGGAATCACTATTCTAAAGGAGAGATAATCTTTCCTGAATTTAGTAATAGATTAAAAAAAACATGTGCCTCAGAGTTACCTTCCTAACCATATTTGCCTGTGCTATTGACAAAGTGCTTTTCACTCCTTGGCTCCCCATCAAGGGATTAGAGAAGGAGAGGCGTTTGGATTCCAAAAGTCTAACCATGTAGCTGGAGAAAATCAATATGGAGTACAATGTTGAGTTTCAGATAGCCACCAGCGAGTGACCGCAGGCTGCAGACCACGTGACGGAAGTTTCCCATTAGTGTTGCTCAGAGATAGCAAGCCTAGGTCCTTGAGAAAGAGGGAGCATTCATTTAGCAGGACTGAAAGGAGTAGGAGTAATTTCTCATCGTCTGAAATGCTGACATCTTTTTCAATTACCCACTCTTTAAGTACACTATAAATGTGCCTCAGTTTTCATTTTGTCATATTCCTAGTGTTTTGCTTTATTTCTACACCCTAACTATTTTTGGTTAAATGGACACATTGCCAGCTTAAAAGGCAGTCAAACTTGGCACTTAACACATTGTAAAGAGGGGTGGGCAAGATACCAGGAGATGCCATATTTGAAATATTCTCTGTCAATCCTCTCATGTACCCCAAATGATGTATGATTTGGGGTTCAGAAAAATTAGTTCCTTTCAATGTGAATTCTTTCTAACTCAGTCTATGATTTAATCATATATAGGCATAATAGGCCCACATTTGGTTAAATATTCCCAGAGAGCCTACATACAATGTTGAACTTTCCAACTGTGCCTGAGACAGAGCCACACAGTTGTAACGATAATCAGCACATGTTCCTCCTTCTCTAATTTCAGGCCACCGCTCACAGCCTGTCCTGGTTCTCTCTTACTCTCAGAACCAGAAGGTCACTATTCTCCAACCTAAGCGGGTATAAAGGAAAGGAGGCAGGCCCAGGAGAGTATGGAAAAGGCAGAGAAGGTTTTTTTTCCACTAAAAAAAAAAATTTATTTTCCTCCATATTCCACCAAAGAAAGCCATTAGACAAATAAGTACTTTTTAAAAGTATACTTTCACCTGAAAGGAGGAAATCTAGTGGTTATTCACACATGAATGCTAATTACTTTACTCAAAGAGAGGGTTTCCCATTAAAATGTAATTTAATTCCCTAACCTACTTATCAACTAACTTAACCAATTTTGTAAATAACTCTGGCTTCCTAATTTCCTTGCTTAACACATTGTTAAGTGCCTACTAACACTGATCGTTTTAGTGAATACCAGAGACAGAAATGGTAAGGCAAGTCTCCTGACTGTGAAGCATCTATGTTTCAACCAGGAAAGAATAACAGATGGTCCCATGTGGTCAGTTTTGAAACTGGAGTGTAATTACAAGGATCTGTTGGAGCTCTTGGGGTGAGAGTGGTGCTTAGGGAGCATGGGTCTTTGGTAGCTCGGGAAGCAGGGAGGAAAGGGGGAAGGTTTTGAGTGGCATCTTAAGGGTGAGCTGGGCTTTGCTAGGCAGAAAAATATGGGAAATGGTGGTTTCAGGCAGATGAAAAGTGTATAGCTGGAAGGACACACACATGGGAGCCTCCTCTAGGGACTGAGGAAGATGAGTCTGCAGAGGTGGGCTCAAGTGAGAGGGTGTGACCTTCTTAGCAGATTGGGGAAGCTAGCTAAAAAGGACTGGACAGTTCATCTACAGTTTTAAAGCTTTGTCTTGGTTGGAAAACTCCCTTTGCACACAAAGTCTTATTTGAGAGCCTAGTACATAAATAACAGCAGAATGTCTCTGTGTGGGAGAACTGAGGTTGGCTCTCCTAGGATCTCCTTCAACCCACACCTCCCCTAAAATCCTCCCCCTCCTCTGTGGACCCACAAGGCTGTACTGAGCATGTCTTGGGGAGGGTTTCAACTGTTCATTGAGTTGGTTCTCTTACCTCACAGAGGATGCAACTGGGTCCCAGGCCTGAAGCTACATATTCATTAACGGCAGCTGGGGCTAGAACAGAGGTCTCCTGATAACTGCTTCTAGGAGCTTTAAATTCATTCATTCATTCAAAACATTTATAACGTACCATCTCTAAGATTCTATGTTAGCTTTTAGGTACTAAAAGATGGACAGGAAGAATACTATCCCTTATTTGTGAGTCATATAGTCTACTGGAGAAGACAGACCAGAAAACCAACAATCACAATAAAACAGGAAAGGAGATACTGGTTGCAGAGGGTGGGAGGGAAATGCGAGCGCTGCTTTAAGGAATTGCAGAACTGATACTTGAAGTGAGGTCTTCAGACAGCCAGCAGGACTGTTCAAAGGCAAAGAAGGTATCAGGAGATCTGAGAAGGGTGAAGGGTGGTATCTAAGAAAATAATTTGTCAGCTCCGTAGTTTCGTTCAGGCCTCTGGGATCAGTATCATCCTGAGTTTTGCTCAGAGGGTCACTCTCTAGGGTCTTGCTTTGTGTGATGGGCACAAGTTGCAGACATTAGGCCTGATGAGTTGTTTTTGAACATATTGTATCTATAAAACTTCATACTGGGAGGTAGAGAGGTTGGGGTGGACTGATCTGGCAAAAGAATGAGGTCACTAATTCCTCATCCCCATGAAGACAGTTCCTCCTGAGTGTCAATTACCTGTCATCTTCCAAACACAGGCTGGAATCAGCTGGTGGACTACCCTGGGACAACTCACCACTTAGGCCCAAACATGTCTTTAAGAAAGTCCTCACCAAATATAGCATTTTGCTGAGATGGTTGTTACTCATTTCCTTCTCATTTTCTTAAAACATCTTTGTTCCTTTTGTGAATTTACAGCAGGGCTAAAACATATCATCTTTATTGCTATGCTTGCTAGCACTGCTTATATGTAGACTGGGAATGGGGTATAAGAAGAAATCATAGGACCTCAGAGAGTAGAGTTTGAATTCTCTAGGAAGTGTTTGTGTTCTCTGTAGCACTGAATTCCACATGGTAGGTGATGAAGAGTCCCCATCATTACTGTCCCCTCTGAGAGCAGGCTGATAGATTCTGAGGATCCTCTATTCAGCCCCCTGTCATGGGCCACAGGACTCTGTGATCTGCACCGATGTCCTCTTCCCTATGTTCTTGATTAGCCAAGAGAAAATTATGGGTTTCCTTTTCAGGACGTAATCCATCAGGGTCTTTCTCCTTCCCACCTCACTGCTACTGTCTCTTCTCCAGTAGCAGCCCTGGCCATTCACCTGTCAGTGAAGCCCAGGCAATGTTTACAAATGTGTCTGGAAGAAAAGCGATTTGTCTGGGAATGCCTATGTTTCTTTGTAGTAAGAGGAGACTTACTATTTTTTCTGCCAAAGCAGGCCCCAGGTGGATAGTGAGATCCTATGTTTAGGGGATGGATAGCATCTTCAATTAGGGTATGTTTGACACTATTAGTTACTAAACCTGACAGGGCTCCAATTAAAGTTGGGTAGGAAACAGAGAACTTGAAAATTCCCCAAACCACAGCACTAATAGATCAGCATAGAAACAGGAAGGAAAGAAGCTGTCTATATAGTCAGACACATGACCCCTGAAAAGGTCAAGGCAGTTTAATAATGTGCTTATTAAATGTGTCCAGACTATCTATTTACTCGTTGCTCCAGAAGTCTCTCTATGAAAATACTTCAGAGGTTATTGGAGCTCTGATGTCTATTTCTGTAACAGTTTCTATAACATGAATTCGAGGATTATTTTGTCTGGTTATGCTATTGTTAATTATCACGATCAGAGTACAGTGTCTTACTTTCTGCTTCATAAAATGATGATGAAGATGGTAATAATAATGCTCGTGATTGCCTCCAACAGAAGAATCCGTAGGATTAGCTGTTCCCTGAGGCCCCCTTCTGAGCCCAGTTGGCCCCTTGTTATTGCTTAGGTGGCAGCGGGGCTGGGATTACCTTTTTCTCTGCTCTTAACATACTTATGTTGCTGGCCTCAGTTTAAAATCACAGGCAACCCTGCAGAGAAAGACCTTACAGATGGAAAGGCAGAGGCATGGTTTTTGGAATCTCCCGGCGCCAGGCCCATTGCATCTGGTTTCTCATCTGATGCTCAGACAAGCTGTGAGGGAATGCTGAGGCTCTCGGCAACTCCTCTTTGCTGTAGGAGATGCAGTGAGGTGTTAAAGGAGCCACACAGCCTCTGAGGAGAGACCCAGAGAGTGGTTATGACAAAGAGATAGTACACACAGATCACGTTTCCCAGTGCCTGGCACACACTTCATGCTTACTAAGAGGCAACTAAAATGATTACCAACTGACCTGGAGCAAGGCCTCTAACTCGCTGAGCCTTAGTTGCCCTGTCTGGAAGATCATGATGGTGACACCGACTACACAGGTTGCTCTAGGTCTTCAGGAATACAGGCCTAGTTCCTGGCATATCGTAGGCCTTCCTCCAGTGGGAGTTATGGCTATTATTACACACAAGGAAAAGCAATCTCTGAGAGGTTTACCTAGCAGTAGCTTTTGGATTGTTTGTTTATACAGAAGCCTTTGCCTCAGAGGTGGGATAAGAGAGTCTAGTTGGCAGATAGTTTAACAGACTCAGCATTGGCAGGGATATCAGAAATTATCTAGAATCTGGACTAAACCCTGTGCATGCTCCATCCACTTTAAAAATAGAATGGAAAAGTTTTTTCCTAGGTTCTTTATGAGGCCTACAGCCCCTTGTCTACATGGCTAGGATAACTGGGGTAGAAAGGCTTTGTGCAGAAAGAAAAGGAGAGTGGGAGTTGAAGTGACAACCAGCAATTCTCCGTCACCCAAACATTTTTCAGCTCATCACTCTCCAGGAGTAGGCAGTGCCCCATTTCTAAAGCAGTGGCCCCCATAGAGGCGGCAGACCCTAGAGGTTCGTGTGAGGGGACCAGGTCATCACTCCCTTGCCCTGGGAATGTCATGGACAGAGTTAAAGGTGAGCGCCAAGAGAACACACCTGAGCCCTCACGTGGTCTCCTCAGCCCATTGGAGGAGCAGGTGGGACCCAGGTTTCACTGAGACGCTCTGCATTTTCAGCAGATGCCCAGGAGGGCGAGACACAGTGAATCTTTCGTGGGCCTGGGCCATTCTCTGAGGACCTTCCCAGGGACATTAGAAACCTCTCATAAGAGGGGTACCATCTTAACTTCTTTCCAAACTGGAACAACGTACAAGGAAGGTGGAGCAGGCCAGACACCCAGAATCTAGGAGAAGGTTGGAGAGAATCTTTGGGTACAGGGATTTGGTTGCAGTTTCTATTTACAGTTCTCCCTCTTTGGACACAAACTATTTCCACTTTTACCTCCTTCTTCCTCCCCTCCTCCTTTCTACTCCCTGGCCCTCAAAACTCCAGAACAGGCACATCCAACCTGTGGCCCAGAACAGATTTGAATGTGGCCCAACACAAATTCTTAAGTTTTCACTTTTTTTTAAAAATCTCATTAACTATTGTTAGTGTTAGTGTATTTTATGTGTGGCCCAAAACAATTCTTCTTTCAATGTGGCCCTGGGAAACCAAAGATTGGACACTGCTGCTCTAGAAGAGGTTAGTCTTCTATGGGGCATAGGTATGAAATTTGTATTTTAAGAATAAGTTGTCACCTGCTAGTCTCTGAGGATGGAAGAATGGTGTGTGTTCTGTGAATGGTAATATGACAGCTGACAAGGATCTATAGGTTACTGTTCTTCCTAAAGTTCTTACCTAGATGGTTCTGATTGTTTCCAAGTGGGCAGCCCCTGATGAATACAGTGGCAATGATGGGATATTAGCTGACTTTTCTGTAAGATAATTCCAGTGGAGAGAATAGTGACTCCCCTGGATATGTTGGTGGCTTCTTGAAAGAGGAATTTCTCCAAGGCAAACATCAAGTGCCTTGGTGGATTTATAGTGTTGAGTGCTCTCATAATGAAAACACTCTTAGAAATGCTTGCAAAGGAGTAGGCATCTGTATCTGTTTTACACATGAGACATGCATTAGATTGATTATTTTCTTAAAAAGCCCAAGGAAGTATAAACTGGGGTATTTATAAATAAAGTTTCAAGATAACTAAATATAGCTAAGGGCTATTATTAAATTTATTCCTAAATAGAAAGTTCCTGAAGAGTTGATAGGATCTAAAGATAAGTTCGTGGGTGTATATGTAAATGAAGATATCCATGTAAATGCATATACATATGTATATATGTTTTCAACTACTTTGCAAGGGTTTTTCTGGGGGGGCCGCATCCACGAAAATGGCAGTGATGAAGTACAATGTGAAATGTTTGTAATGCATAGGAGCAAATCATTGCTTTCCTCACATAGCTGCTCACGGGCACGCAGTAAAGTACCACACAGATTGTGTCCAGGATGAATTCCTTTCCTGGGGTTGTTCAATCAATGATTCATTCTATTGCTTGCTATTTCCTCTTTTCTGTGCCAGCTGTACCCTTTGCAGTGTGATATGTGCTTACACTACAACCCAGAAACTGCCACTTCTAATCCATAGGCTGTCGACTGGAATGGCCTTTTATGAATATTTCTGCAGCAAGTGACACCAGTGCTTACACCTGCATTTTCTTGTGTAAGGCACTGTTCTTCCTTCAGTTCTACTCCTCCTTTGCCTACGTTTTTCTTTTTTCTGACAGAGAGAGAGAGAGGGAGAGAGAGAGAGAGAGACAGAGAGAGAAGGGGGAGGGCCCAGAGCCGTCTCCATAGTTGTACGTCATTAGTTTTCGACATGGTTTCCTTCCACAGGTGGGCGCGGGGCTGCACAGGGCAGGAACAGGGCTGGGGGTGGGGTGGGGGGCTGCATGAGCTCTGGCAAGAACTGAGCCGGGGGCATACCCAGCTCAGCATATGGGTCCTCATGGGCAGGGGCCAGGATTTGATCCTCGGACCCTGGGGCTGCAAAGTGAGAGCTCAATCTGCTGAGCCATCCTGGCTTCCCTCATTTTTTCTTTTCTCATTGTTGCTTCTTATTTCTAATCTCCATCTGTCTGTAGCCATTTAACAAAGTTCTGCCCTTTAGCGCCTTTCTCGGCTTATCCCCTTTGCTTTGGTGATCTCACCCCTCACGCCCCCCGCCCCCTGGGCAGGGCCAGTGGGATTTGCCAGAAGCTCCCTGATTCCCTTGATCGCCATGGTCCCTTGGCACCAGCTTCTGGGACCTAGCAGTGTGAGGAGGGGCATGAGCGTTCAGAGCAGAGGGCCTGGCACGAGCAAAGCTCCTGAGCTGATGTGGTCAGCCAGTTAGACGCCATGCACAGTGCCGCCTGGTACCAGGCCTCTGAGCGGGAGGCTGGTGCTTGGTACAACTCCTCTTCATGGGCTTCCATCAGCACTGCTGTCTCTAGTGGCTGTCCCACGGCCCTTGTGCCTTACTCATCTCTAGCACCTATTTCAGTGCACAATGTTAAGGCTGCTTACGTGTCACTTGTTCAGACAGAGCACTTTGTCGTGGCACCCTGTTAATTTCCTTATAGCACTGATCATCATTTGTAATTATCATATGTATTTATTTGCTTGTCTTCTGCCACACAGTCTATTTGTATGTGTTGAAGCACAGTTGCTGCTGCTGCTTTTTTTTTTTTTTTTTTTTTTGATAAGGGCTGTCCCCATAGGGAAGACAATGCCTGTCCGGCAAAGACCTTCAGAGCGAAAGTATGCTCTTTGCACAAAGTTCATATGGAAAAAGGGTGAGCAGGAGGCAAGGCTGCTGGGTCTTTGCTAGGTGTGCACAGAGGGGCTTCAGAATCTGAACCAGGAACTGCTCGTGTGCTTTAAGGACAGACCTGGTCTTGTTAAGTTGGAGACCTGACCAATAGCAGTGGTAAGAGTGATAGTAACAAGAATAAACATTACTGAGCATTTAGTATACACACTGGCCATACTAAGCACCTTACATATGTGATCTTAATCTTTACAGGGTGATTATGATACAAAGTCTAATGTTATTTCCATTTACAGATGATGAATCCATGACCTGGATAGGGTATCAGGACTTCCCAATCTTTTCCACCTGACAAAACAGACCTAGATAATGATGCTATTTGCATGGACATGGGAAGGAGGCTGTGTGTAAAGGGTGAGGATGGTCTCAGGAAGAGGTGACTACCCTGGGGCCTCTGCCACTTCTCAGCTGCCCTGAGGGCCGAGGGATCAGCACCTTGGCGCATCTGTAATTTGGGAGAAGCTCTAGGTTAAGTGTATTTCCCAAGTCACACGAGTAATAAACAGCAGAGCAGGGCTTGAAGTGAGGTAGATCAGCTACGGGGACTGACATGGGGTTGGGTGTGCATGTGTGTTGGTGGTGAGGGAGTTGACGCACTGGGCCTTTCTTTACGAATCTTTCCCCTCCCTGGGTTCTTTTCTTACGCTGACTCATACAGGCAATGTAATCCCAACCGTCCACTTTGCAAATTGGACACTGAAGTCAAGAGACATGAATGACTTGCCAAAGAGTCCTGAGCTGCTGAGGGACAGAGCTGGAACTAGGTCTCAGCTGTCCTGACTTCTGAGCTAGGCCTGTTGTCTCTTGCAGCACTCACCATTATTTCATGTGTGCCTGTCTCGTTTCTTCACACCGAAGCCAAGCTCTCTGTCTTGGCGTTTTTCTTGTGTTCAATAGCACCTCTGAGCCCAGAGCAAGTGGCCAGTCATCCCACAGCCACGCCAGCTGCTCTTGGCATGAACTGTCCCCTCTACCAAGTGCTGTAGAAGATGTAAAAGAAACCCGGGTTCTCCTGAGCTTGCTGGAGGAAACTCGTTTTCACAATCAGTCACTTGAGAAACTTGAAAGTTTCTATTAGAATGGGCTCACCTCCTCTGAACTGGTGACTAACATCCTTCCTACAGGGCTGTCGCTCAGCCCCGTATGGGAGTGACACACACTCACAACACGCTTTTCACTGCTGACAGGTGATGGAAAGGCGCTGAGCTCAGATGTCATTTTTATGACCGGGGTTACAGAGTTCTGAGCTAGAAAAGTTTTCTCCTAATCAATAGAATAGAGTGAGCAGCAGGCTCTTTTGAAACTCTGTTAAGAGTGAGGGTTTCCTTTTATTTGATTCTCTTTGGCTCGTTTTCAAATTTGGGTGTGTGTGTGTATCCATAAAGCAGCTTGGGGGTAACAGGCTCTGGCGCTAGGCACAATTCAGTTCAGCCTAGGCCTTTGCCACTGACCACCTTGTGGCCCTGGGCAAGTCACCTAACCTCTCTGAGCCTCAGTTTTGTCTTCTGCAAAATGAGTACAATCATGGCACTTATTTTGTAGGATTTGTTGGGAGGACTATGCAACTGGTGTTCTGTTAGTGGTAGGCACGTTATAAGACCTCATATGATTTAGCTCATATGATTCACCACAAAATGGGAACACTAATATCCACCTAGCAAGGATGCTGAGAGGATTAAAGGAGGAGGTGTATGCACAGTGTCTAGGGCACAGTATTTGCCTAATAATAATAAAAATAAGAACAGTAATAAAAACAATGCCCAATATTTATTGAGTGTTTGATAAGCTATATCTTAGAGATTTTTACAAACACTATTTATTTTTGGTACTGCCCCAGTACTAGTATATGGTGGGTATCCAATACATCATTATTGCGCTATATCTTATTAGATTTTTGCCAGCTACTTCTTATCAGTTAGAGGACTGATGCTGTGAATGCATACTGTCACTTAATCCTTACCAAAACCATTAGAGATATGGGCTTGAAGGGTTACTGTAGCAAATGCATGAATTTAGGACTCATTCAGAGTTATATTCTGTTTGAGGTTCAATTTTAATAATATTAAAAAAGAACTAGAAATAAACAGAAAAAACAAAACAAAACCAGTTAAACCGGCCATCTTTCATAGGACCTCAAGGTTGTAGGAGGCTTCATAGGAACTCAAGGTTGCTTTTAATGGCCAGATGTCACTGGCCTGGTGGCTTTGCCCTGTGTTTCACTCCAGCCAACTGAATTGAAGAACCTGTGCACACCACTATGCTGCCACGCCTCAGTCTCTCAACAAAGCTCTAGGTGGCAACCAGGAAGAAAAACTATTTCTGGTCTAGGTTTCTTAATCTGATATATACAAAAGGTTTTTTTTAGGTTTGGTAACGGGCATGGGTCTGGTTGTGTTCTGTTGAGCTGTTAAAGAGTAGATAAGACATTTTGGACAAAGGGTAAATGTTATTTCCAAAGCTGCCGTCTTGGAAGTTTCCCTGCACTCTGACAGGGCAATTCTGGTGCAGGTGCAGGATGGGTAGGAAGAACTTGGAAAGTCACTGTAACCTTGGGTCTTGTCAAACTGTAGAAAAAGTGGCTCTCTCTCCTAGTCAGTTTTCATGTTATAAGCTGGTTTCCATGGCATGGGGGATCATGCCACAAGGCTAAGAAAATTTTTTAAGAATCTGTTGGCCAAGTCATTTCTATCTTAACATGTTTCATTATCTTGTAGGTCATAGCTGCAGAGAAGGTAGGTCCTGGTTCCTATAACAGAGTTCTTAGCACTGGCTTCACATTTGGATCCTCTGTGGGAACTTCACATGCTAAATTTGGCATACGTTATTTTGGTTCTGAGCCTGCCTGGGGTTCTAGGAGGATTCAGGCTGCCTCAGCAAGGAGACGAATCAGTCCTGAAGGGTCAAGAAGTGTTACAGATGTAGCTATATGTGTGGAGAGGGGAGTCCACATAGTGGGGAAGAAAGGCTTTCCTTTTGGTGCTTTGTGCAGTGGAGAAGGCACTGGTTACTGGGCAGTACAGGGCCTTCAGTGGAGCTAACAACCAACTCTCTGAAAACAAACTCTAGTTTGTAGCATTTGGCAATTTCTGCATTATAAAAACTCCCACCACAACTGACTTCAAGTTAACAACATGACCTCACTGAATGCAAAGTTGGGAAGAAGTGTGCACAGTCAGGACTCTTGGCAGCTGGTGGGAGCAGGCTTCTTGCAGTATGACAGTGGCTGGTCCAATCCAAGGCCCATCTGAGCAGCAGAAAATCCAGGTTTTATAACACCCGTGAGCACTGGGATGGGGGCAGGCTCCCTGAATTCAGCGGGGCCTTGTTCTGGTTTCTAAACGTAATGTAACATCGTGAAGAATAAGATGTGGGTGATTCATTAACAGAAATCATTATGGTTTGGGAGATTGGGCCAGAATAGGATGGATCTAGAAGAGACCATGCCGTCTATACTAATCAACCAGGACTCTTAGCCATCTGCCCTTGCTCTCTGTACGATCCCTTGCCTTTTGTCTTACCATTGCTAGTCTTTTCTACATGCTAATGCTTTTAGATCTATAAATTTATGGTAAAAATGTGGCACCTTCTCCCAAATAATTTCTTTGCCAAATATGCTTGAAAATGATTGCAATCAGGTTACTAGAGTTTCAAATATCCATGAAATTCATCCAGGTGAATAATTTATTTTTAACTATAAGGAAAAATACATCCTCTGATCTGCAGGAACCTCAATTATTAGGATATTTATACATATTAGAGAATTACTTCAGATAAAGGAGGTTTTAATAGTTATAAACCAACAGGGAAGTCAGCCATGATAGGAGATAAGTAAAATCAGACTAAAAATATTTTCCTCATGAAATTAAAAAGAGGTCAGATATAAACCAGCGCACTTTCTGATTGTGTGTTCCTAGTCTGTGCACCCCACATGGATGAAGACTATTTAGTCTGGGCATATGATGAAAATGTAGAACTTTTCTTATGATGGTATATATTAGTGTACAGACCTCTCAATGTAAGTTAGAATACCTACTTCTCATGAACACTGGAAAAGACCACAACATTCACCCATTCATGGGTTAAACCATATGATCTGCCTCATAGCCATCACGAAGCAGAAAGCGTTCCTTTTCTTACCTTTTCAGGCTGTCCATTGACCTATCTCTGGCAGTCAGAGATGGTATTGTGGATCATGACTCAAGAGAAGTGAGTGAGGGAAAGGAGAAGAAAATAGGAGAGCCATTTCACAGATGATAAACATGTAAGGCCTAGTACTTTATTTAAAAAAGAAAATAGAAGCAATGAGTTTTAGGATTCTTTCTCAAGAACAGAGAAGGCACTAGTTGAGTTACCTCCATAGAATATCAATCTGTTGAAGTGCTGTGAGTCTCACAGTGGCTTTCCATTTCCCAGCTTGGTTTCCTCCTGCTTGGGGGTCACAGTGCCAGTTTGAGGCTCATCAGATCTCAATCATATCAAATTTACTGGCTTGTCATTTTGCTACTCTTCCTATGCTTTATTTATTATTTATAACCCAGCTATATCCGCCTCCCCCAGCCCCCTATAAAAGGATTGACCTATCTTCCAATGAAAGGCAGAGTTATAATAAAAAACAGAGCCATTAGGACATGACAGGGAATGAGAAGTTGAGAGATGGTTGAGCACCAGAATAATGATTTGTATTAAAAAAAAAAAATCAATGAAAAGGAAAGCTACTACAGTTGAGCCAAAACATAGGCTTGAACTCCCTGGCAGTCAAAGCACAACGGAAGCGTGATGGCCCCTTCTCTGCCCCTTCACACATCTCACCATGAAATACTCGAGAACTGTGGATGAACAGGCCAGCAAGCATGTTTTTCTCAGGC
This sequence comes from Craseonycteris thonglongyai, assembly GCA_004027555.1. NCBI lineage: Eukaryota > Metazoa > Chordata > Mammalia > Chiroptera > Craseonycteridae > Craseonycteris > Craseonycteris thonglongyai. The sequence continues at coordinate 82,211 of PVKE010000500.1, read as the reverse complement.
TTTTTGCTGCACCCAGACACTTACCGGATAATATGGATGCAACAGCTGCAATGATGAAGGACACAATGACACCAGGTCCTGCCATTTCCTTGGCCACCAGGCCAGACACCACGTACATCCCAGTGCCCACACAGCTGCCCACACCGAGTGAGATGAGGTCCATTGTGGTGAGCACCTGGGCTAGCTTGGTGCCGTGCGCTGTGGTGGCCCCTGCCCCCTCCAGCATGGACCCCACTGGTTTGGTGCGCAGGATCCTGGAGTGCATGGCATACCAGGCAGCCCCCCACTGCACGCGCCGGGGGTCCAGGGAGGCAAGGAAGCCACTCATCCTAGTTTACGGTGAAGGTCTGCGGATGGAAGAGGGCTATGGAAGCCTTCAGTGGATGCTTCTGGAACTCATCTAGTGCAGAGAGATCTCCCTTTTAGGAAAGGTCCAGAGGGACCCAAAGAAGCTTTCTCCTGGGCATGAAGGCCTGCAGAAAAAAACACAAGAAAGGAGAAGATGAGACCAAGTAGGAAACACACCATAACTTGGAGGCCTGTCTGGGTGTCCATAAATTGCACTTGGAGAACTGGTCTACTCTGGGTACTCATGTACAGGAGGGTTGTATTTCCCTTTTGTGTTCCCTCCAGTCCTAAATGACAGTGTGTAGTTTGCATGGTGTCACATAACTGTTCTGAAGAGGATGGTATGAGTCTGGGCACTGCCACTTACTTCTTTGGGACCTTGTGTAAGTGACTTCATTTCCCTGTACTTTCGTTTCAGCTGTCTACTGGGGATAATAAAGTCTGCTTAGTGTTGATGTGAAAATTAAATTAGGGTATGTGCACAATGAGTTGAAGACAATGCCTGGCACACAAAATGTGCTCATTTGTCTAAACTGTAAATACTTCTTACCTGGCTTGGCCAAGACTTGGTTCTGTGATTCTTGGGCATATTCTCTGGGAACCTAATAGCCTCAATTTTTACACAATGGTATAAAATTAGATCTATAGCTCTCAAGAGGGGGCAGTGCCATCCCATGAGATAACTTTGAAACCTTGCTCTCAAACAAAATAAAAAATGTTTTGATTATTCTTTTTTTCTCTCTAAGATTTGGGAGTGGGCAAGTGCTCTTGGTCTTTGGAGCATAGGCCTCAAGGATGCTAAGTGTGTGGGAATATCTCATCAGACATTCTTATAGATGGAAATTCTGGTCATGATGATCCAAACCCAAAACCTAACTCTGCTTTACATATAAACACATGGGATTTTTTTTTTTTTTTTTGAGATGGCTTTAATAGACAAGGACATTGAAGTTTTCAGAAACGCCATTATGGAATAGATGGAGGGAAGATTATACATTTTTTAGTTTGGAGCTTAAGAGGAGTTCTTCACCATTTCAGAAAATCAAGGCCCCTGTGGCAATGCTACCAAGATACTGCTTTTCCTATGCAGCCCATGTGCAATAGACTGCCGTTTGGAACTGGCCCATTGGCAGTATTTCTTCATATAGTGCGTGTATCTGTAAACTTCATTTGGACATGCCTGAGTGTTTACATACTGAAATATGTTATATACAAGTAGATTATCCATAAATTTTGCTGCAGGACATTAAAGATGGGTGTGACAAAACATGTATCACAAAAAAAGAGGTATTAAGTCTGATAAGAGTTGAGAACTATATAGCATTAGATGATTTCAAAAGTTTTGTCAAGTTAGAAAATGCAAAGATTATATGAAGTCACTTTCTTTGGAAGCTAGAAGCTTTGTAAAATTCTATAAAGAGAAATTTAAAGTACAGCTGAATACTGTCCTGTGCTGATAAGTCTAGGACATTTACATTTGTATTAAGTACCAGCCCATGCAATCTACTGATATTATTAATTATTACTACTTAGCACCTACTGTAGCACTTGTCCACTTCTAAAGTCTTTGCAAACACTACCTAATTAGAAGAATCATGTGAAAAGTGGCAGCTCAGTTCACAGGGGTTGGGTGATGTCCCTATTGGTGAAATTTCCTCCTAGATTTGATGGTGTTGCTTTAAGCTGTGTTTTAATTCTTGACAACACCCTAAATATCAGTACAGCTGGATAATGCCACATATATGGCAGAATCGTTTAAAAGCGTAGAGTGATAGCTTTTTATATTTTTTAAAAGACCTTCAGATTTATGAGAAAATGTGTCACATGTATACAGGGACGTCTGTAAGAACAATTGTTTTGCTTGCGCTCTTGAGCTTTTGTGGGAAATGAACGTATATAGCTACTTAATTTCAACTCAGCCAGCATGTATGGAACATCCACTATGTGTCAGGCATGGTGTGGGGTTCAGGGGTGCAAAAACATGGCACCTGCTCTCACAGAATTTCAAGTCTAGAATGGGAAAGGATGGACAGCCAAATCACAATGCAAGAGAGGAGGTTAGTTTGCGCTTTTTTTCTGAAAAACTCCCCCCCGCCCCCATTACAAAAGCATAGCATGGCTATTTCTGAAAAACCAGACAATATAAATAATGACATTCAACGAGGAGAGACAATACAATACAACACACAGGTAGATGGATAGAACCAGATGCTTCAAGAGAGAAATATAAGGGCTGTTATGGGTTGTATTGTGTCCCCCTGCCCCCATATATATGTGTTGAATCCCTGATCCCCAGTACCTCAGAATGTGACCTTATTTGGAAATAGAGTTGTTGCAGATATAATTAGTTCAGATGAGGTCATACTGGAATAGGATGGGCACCTAATCCAATATGACCAGTGTCCTTACAAAAAGAGATTTGGCAAAACAGAAACATACTCATAGAAACTCAGAACATTTTGATGGTTGCCAGATGGGGAGGCATTGGAGAAATGGGGGGTGAAAAAGGGGAAGGGATTAAGGTGTACAAATTGCCAGTTATAAAAGTAGTCAGAGACAAGTACAGCATAGGAAAAATAGTCATGAATATTGTAATAACTATGTATGGTGTGAGATGAGTAGTAGACTTATCAGGGTAATCACTTTGTAAGCCTTATAAATGTATAATCACTATGCTGTAAACCTGGATATAGTATGGAATGTCAACTGTAATTAAAAAACTTTTAAAAAGTATTAAAAAAGAGATGGCTCAGCAGGTTAAGTGCTCACTTTGCAGCCCCTGGGTCTGAGGATCAAATCCTGGCCCTGGACCCATGGAGACCCATATGCTGAACTGGGGTGTGGCCCCCAGTTTGGTTCTCTCTGGGGAGAGCTTCCCATGTGGAAGGCCCCCGGTTTGACTCCCAGCTCATGGGGGCATGCCTCCCATTGTGGGAGGCTCCCTGCCCAGTTCCTGCCCTGCACGGCCCTCCACCCACCTGTGTGGAATGAAACCATGTCGAAAACTGATGACGTAAAACTATGGAGACTGCTCTGGGCCCTCCCCCTTCTCTCTGTCTCTCTCTGTCTCTGTCAAAAACAATAAAATAAATATTAAAAAAAACAAAACGTTGAGAGTGGTGAGATTTCCTTCCTGGCTCTATTTGCTCCATGTAATTCTTCCGAGTGCTTGTTCCATTCATGCACACAGGATCTTGTGGCATTTCCTGTCTTGGTTGAAAATGTACTGGAAAGAACAAAATATACAAAAGAAAACATGCTTCTAAGTGACTATTAACAATATCTATATTCATTACCCCCAGATTATGTTAATCAAAGACAATTTTGGAAGCTCACTGCTGTTGTCTTTCCAAGATGAGCAATAACTGTGTGTTGTGCTTTCTCCAGCACTTTAATTCAAGTTTCTCAAAATACTTCACAGCTTTAACTAAGGAAGGCTTACAAGGCCTCTGGGAGAAGAGTTATCATTGTGGTGTTTTCTGGGGTGCCTGAGGGTTCAGTGAGCTCCAAGTATAATGATGGTAAAAGCAGGTTTGGATAAGGATGAAAATAATTATGGCTTAGCAATTTACTGAAGAGGTAGCATTATCGAATTATGTTGGAGTTGGCCTTTGCAGGAGAGGAGAGGAAGGAAACAAAGGATAACAAAGCAGTAAACAGCTAAAAGTCATTCCTGCCTGATTTTGCAAATACACTAAGGGATTACAGAAATCTCTCTATGATATTCGCTATGAGTAATTGTCCAGCCTTTGCTGGCACATTGGCTGGAGAAGCAGCCCCTTCACATGGGTGGACAGTCATTACAGAATTCTTTTACTTACTGTTCTCTGGCAAACCCAGGTTACCGTTAGAGTGAAAGTGTCTGGTTTGATGAGCCTCACCTAGATTTATAGACTCTAAAGGAGCTTTCTGAGGCCCAGCCCCAGTCCTGTATCCTGGGGTCTTATGCTAACCCTTATCCCTACAACCTCACTGATCTTCCTCCTCTAGGCTGAGCTCCTGGCTCCTGGTTAGACATAATTCAGCAACCAGGTTCCCTCGGTTTGTTTGTTTTTTTTTTGTTCATTTATTTATGTATTTATTTTGATAGAGAGAGATAAAGACAGAGAGAGACAGAGAGAAGGGGAAGGCTCAGAGCAGTCTCCATAGTTGTACATCATCAGCTTTCGACATAGTTTTCATTCCACACAGGTGGGTGGGGGCTGCACAGGGCGGGAACTGGGCCAGGGGCCTCCAGCATGGGAGGTACGCCCCCTCGATGCCTTGAGCCAGGGGCCAAACCCTGGAGTGAGAACAGAACTGGGGGCCTCCGCATGGGAAGCACATACCAGTTCAGCACATGGGGCTGCACGAGCTGGGGCCAGGATTCGATCCTTGGCCCCCAGGGTGTAAAGCAAGCGCTTAACCTGCTGAGCCATCTTGGCTTCCCCCTACCTTAGATTTAAACTCGTTCCGCGCTTACTAGCTAAATGACCTTGGGCAAAGTTTCTGTATGCTTCAGTTTTGCCACCTGCAAAATGTGATAATAAGAGTCCCTAGCTCACAGGGTTGTGGCAGGGAGCAAAGGAGTTAATACATGTCTAAATTTCAGCACAGGGAGTGTTGGTTAGCATTACCCTGCTCTGGTCCCTGACCAGGCCTTTTGTCTCCTGCTGCTGACACCCTCTCCTACTACCTCTACCTTCCCAGGCAGCTCTCAGAGTGCCCTTGGCCTACTGCCCAATCCATACCCAGGGCTTTTTTCTGCTGAAACTCCCCTAAATTTCTTCTGGCTGTAGACTGAATGCCATTCCACTGCAAAGGATTTATGTTTAACTTTCTTGTGTTTGTAAAGAACGTTTTCCTTTCTTGTGTTTCATTACCTAAAGGGGCATCTCAGCAGATTTGCTTGGGCATTTGGGAGTTATACCACCTCTCAATCTTTGACACCCTTGACTTTTTTGTCTAAGAGGCACACATAGCATCAGGTAGCTAGGACATAATGGGTTCACCTCCAAGTACAGTCACCAACCTAGTCCTGAAAGCATGACTCTCTCTGATCTTTACCTGTAGCTCACTTGGCCATAGTCTTTGAGTCTCTGCTGAGGCCTTTGCTTCTGTTGCTCTATTCTAGTCCTTCCAGTGTTGCCAATATGGCTCTGTGTTATTACCTCTACTGTGGATGTGCTTGCCTGTCAGTCACTGACTTTACACTGGTGGCCAGATACAGGTCAGATATGTGTGAATTGCAAGGTCTGACCACGCCTAACAGAACACACGGTGAATTGAATTGAAATCAATGTCCTCTGTACAAATAGAGTTTTGCCATCTGTATTTATACAGATGAGAGCTAATGTGCTTATGAGGAAAGTCTTTAAATTTTTGAAAGCAATGAATATATCTCTTGGAGTCTTATCTTCCCCAGACAAAACATCTTCAGTTTCTTCAGTAGTGTCTCGCACGGTCCAGCTTCTAGATCAACAGCATTCTGATCTGTACTTCTTGGGCAAGCTGCAGTTTTTCGGCTGACATATTTGGACCATGACAAAGTGGTGAGGCAGATGTCTTGCCCTGTGAGTATATGTGTGTGTGTGTGTGCGTGCTTGTGTGTACATGTGCCTCCTAAATCATATACTATGCCTCACAAATTCACTCTGATATACAATTGACTTTAAAACCAAGGTTTTTGACTTTCGGATTATTAACCTTTCCAGTCATACCTTTGCTAAGTGCTTGATAGATCAAATCCACCTCAAGTATTTCTTTTTTACCACCTACCATATTACTTAACAATGTGTTAGTCCATTGATATTGTATGTGCAATCTCAGACACAGATGGCTTTGTTTTGTTTGGAATGTCTTTAAAGGGGAATTTGAATCTCTGACAACTGAGGAGCTATGCAAAAGAGGTCATCACCTATTCAGCGTCCTTTTCAAAGCTTGCTGCTTCTTTTTCTGTTTCTAATAAGTTATTGAGTGCATTAATCAGCTTTTGCTGCTATAACAAACAACCTTAAAATTCAGTATGTCACAACAATGACATTTATCTCTTGCTGTGACTGTGCTCTAGGCTGTAGATTGGCTTCAGGTCTTTTTTGCCATCTGGACTGTGAGTCTCCACATGTCTTCTCATTCTGGGATTCAGGCTAGAGGAGGAGTCCCTTCCTGATACTTGCTGTTCTCTTCTGGCACAGGCCAAGAACAAGGGGCTGCTAGAAACATCTAATGCCTCTTCTGTTCTGGTTGGAAGTGGACTTTCCATTGACTAAAGTAAGTCAAAAGACCAAGCCCCAAATAATGGGGGGGGAAAAGGGAGGGGCGGTGTATACCCCTCCCACAGAAGGCAGGGGAGTCACATGGCAAAGGCTGAGGTTGTATACTTTTCTTACAAAGGAGCATGTGGATAGCTGTGATGATTATATAACTTTTCTCACTGAGCCCCTGCTATATACTAGCCAAAGCAATTGTGTTTTGTTCTTGAGGCTGTTTCTTTTCTTTTCTTTTCTTTTCTTTTTCTTTTTCTGATGGGCTGAAGTCTGTACATTTGAGTTATAAACTTTACGAGGCTCTATTGTGTTCATTCCTGAACTTCTACAATTAATTCTTTAAGGTATAAATATTGATACATTTTTTTAAAAGATTTATTTTATTATTTTCAACAGAGACAGAGAGACACAGAGAGAAGAGGTAGAGCCTAGAGCAGTCTCCATAGTTGTATGTCATCGCATTTAGACATGGTTTCATTCCACACAGGTGGGTGGAGGCCGTGCAGGGTTGGAACTGGGCTAGGGGCCTCCCGCATGGGAGGGACGCCCCCTCAAGCCAGGGGCTGAACCATGGGGCGAGAACCAAACTGGGGGCCTCCCGTATGGGAAGCAAACCCCAGGTCAGCATATGGGTCCACATGGGCCAGGGCTGGGATTTGATCCTTGGACCTCGGGGCTGCAAAGCGAGCATTTAACCCACTGAGCCATCCCAGCTTCACAATATTAATATTTTTTAACTGTCAGTATAAATCCAAAATTTATCTACTTCTGACACCAAGCAGAACAAAACAATAAAAGTCATTTTAAATCAAGTTACTTTAAATAAACAATTAAAACAAACAAACAAACCTTTGAGGCTTGATCTTTAGCTAGTCTGGGATAATATTTCTACTTTAGAAGTTTCCCATGCTGCTTCCCTGTTTGTCAACACTCCAGGAGTTGAGAATATTAACTGTGTATTTATTTGGCAGAAACTACTGTGTAAATACTCTCAAGAGAATGTCTGGCATCTATTTAGTGGGAGAAGTGAGGGAAGCTTGTTCAGACATCTGGTTGTTTAGCACTGAGAATCCTTTCTCCTCTAGCACCCTGGTCAGGGAGGAAGTCACAGCCTGACATTACTTTCTAGCCTTTTCTTCCACTGATCATAGGTCCAACCTCTCGGGTCTCTGTGTGGTACCATGTTATTCATTGTACATATGGTAATATTAACACACCAGAGCCCAGTGAAATAAAAAACTCTCTTAATCAGATTGCAGTGGGAAAGCTCTCTTTGAGAAGGGGCAAATCACACAAGAAAATCAGTTAATAGTTCCATGCCACTGCAAAAGATCTAAGAAGTTGTATTAAATTAATCACTGCCAAAAGTATTTAACGAGTTCCTACTATATGTTTAGCTCATTGACAGCTGTTATGGCCATACCAGAAGTGACTATTAGACATAGAATATCAGGAATTTAGACACAAGGAAGCTTCAAGGAGTATCAGCAGTCTCTGTCCTTTAAGATCCTCTCTCACTCACCTGCTGACTGGCATGGGACACCTCCAGGTCTCCCTTGTCCTCTGGTTGGATTGGCCAATGGGGACACCAGCAGGTGATTGGGAAGGTAGAGGAGAGGTAGGCTAGGTGTTTATCTTCAGCTGCCCTCTGCGGGGTTGCTGTGGGTTATCTGTGCCCATCCACTAAAGACCATGGCACCTGCCAGGTGGCCCTCTCCACCCACTCCCTCTCTGAGTCCTGATAATTCTTCTCTCCTTTGTCCTCTCAAGCAGAGTATGATGCCTCCAGAAATACACTTTGCCTCATGAGTTCTCTACCTGAACCTTTGTATACAGTTATTGTCATTACCCTTTCCTCAACATCAGATTTGCATGTGCCATCTGCTTCCTGCTGGGACCCTGACTGATACACGGGAATATCCAAGGGCTGGGAGAGATCCGGGACAATCAACCACACTGCCTGCGTCTACAGAGACATTGGGTTTGACTCTGCTGTGTGATCTTGGGGAAATCTCAAAATCTCTGAGCTATAGTCTTTTCATATGGAAGGTGGGCAAAATAATAGTTGCTTTGGAGAGCTGCCGTGAGGATTTAAGAAGATGCCTCTTATGAATGGAATTGGGAAACTACAAAGCGGCCCATCACTATAGGCATTGAAACATTGACCAATGCCCTAAACAATGGCTGAGACACAGTGAAAGACTTGGCAATGAACAAAGACCGACCAAAAGTTGTTTACTATGCTGGTTGTACCAAGGTGGAATAGAGAACCATTAAAATTTGGAAAACCTCTGGATAGGAAAAGCAGTGTGACAATATTTTAGCTAGAAAAGTTAGCTAGAACATATTTCCCAACTATTCCAGTTACTGGGAGTTCAATTGTGTGCAAATCTTTTTGGGAAATATGGTAAGCCTATAGGTCATTACTAAAACACCTGTAGACTTTTAAAGTGAACACTGTGAAAGGTGAGAGTGCATTGTTATACAAGGAGCATACACTGAATCAGGAGAGCTCAGATATTGTACCTAGCCTTGTCACAAGCTATCAGTGAAAACTTGAGTAAGTCACAGCTCGCTGAGGATTCTATTTTCTTATTTTAAAAAAGATGCCAGAATAGCTCAGCAGTTGAGGGCTTGCCTCGAAGTCATGAGGTCTGGGGTTCGATTCCCAGCCCCGGCTGTTCAAGCCCGTATGCTGAACTGCTGCTCAGCTAGTAACTGCCAAAATGGGACGATGGCGAAGATTCTTGCTTCCCATAGGGAAGGCCCCCAGTTTGGTTCCCGCTCTACATGGCCCCACATCCACCTGTGTGGAATGAAACCATGTCACAACCAATGATATACAACTATGGAGACTGCTCTGGGCCCTCATCCCTTCTCTCTCTCACCTTATTTCAAAAAAATAATATAAATCTTTAAAAAAAAGATGGTGACTTATTTTTTAATGAACCACTACAGGTAACAAAGTGCATCATAGATGATGCCTAAGGTAAATTTTCACACAAAAATTCTAATCTCTCCACCCCAAATGTGATTAGAGAGGCCATTCTGAAATAATGAAATCATGGAATGTTTGTGTCTGAGATCATCCAGTGCAACACCTTCATGGCCCCTGTAATTAATCTGATATTGCTGAGCCTCCAGAAGCCAGGCCTTCACCTACTTGGGCTGGATGCCTATCTCAGCACATCATCCCATCCCAGAGAGAATCTCCAAGTGGACTCCCAAGGTGCTGAAGGAGAAGTAGACTTGACTGATGCTTTCCTGACAAAATAAAGAAATACTATCCCACACCACACAGAAATCTGTACTGTATTAGTTCCCTGTGGCTGTTGTAACAAATGACCACAAACTTAGTGATGTAAAATCACACAAATTCATGATCTGACAGTTCTGAGTCTGCAGGGCTGAGTGCCTTCTGGAGGCCGTGAGGTACAATCTGTTTTCTCGCCTTTTCCAGCTTCTGGGAATTAGAAGCCACCTATATTCCTTGACTTGTGGTCCCTTCCTCTGTCTTTAAAGCCTAGCACCTTTTCTCCTCCCTAACTTCTTGCTCCCTTTGCATAACTATCCTTATGATTACAATAGGCCCACCCATTTAATCCAGGATAACCTCCCCATTTTAAGACCCTTAATTAATATGGTGATGGAGAACTGAGTCCGGGTGGTGAGCATACAATGCAACACTTAGATGATGTGATGTAGAAATGCACACTTGAAACCTATATAATTTTACTAACCAATGTCGTCCCAATAAATTTAATAACAAAAAAAATTAATCCTGTCATCTCAAAAAAAAAAAAAAAAAGACCTTTAATTTAACCATCTCTGTGAAGTCTCCTATGTCATGTAAAGTAACTGTTAAAAATTCCGGAGATTAGGACAGAGACACCTTTGGAGGTCATTGTTCAGCTTACATACATTCTAATAACCACTGTTTAGACATCTCTTTTTATATTTCCATATGCTATGACAAACTTCCCCTCTTTCCTCTTTTTCTTTTCCTGATAAAACTTAGCTCAGACTTTCTCCATACCCAGTCTCCAAAATTCTATTCCTAATTAAAACAAAAACTCAACCGAGACTACATCTACTTCTTGTTCCTCAGGAATAACCTTGGTAGAGTGATTCAGCAAGCTCCTTGCAGATGACTAGGCTGGAGCCTGAGCACTAAATGACTTGTCCAAGGCCACACACCAGGTCATAGCAGGTCTCCTGACCTCTGTACCTGTGCTCACCCTGCTGCTCTGTATTTAAGAAGGTGACTGGAACTGCTTACATGTTCTTTGTATAATATCACTCTCAGGTTAGACTTGGGGTGATCCCTAAAAGTAAAGTAGGTATTTGCCCAGCTGTCTGTGTGGTAACGTTTCTTTAAAATATATTTTCCTCCTAGGAGCCAAGGGAAATGAGAGTGTTTAATGTTCCTCAAAGCTCTTCCTAGGGACCTGACCTCAATGGGGATTCCTTCATCTCAATTTGGAGAAGCGTAACTCTTACCGGTGTCTCCTAAATGCTTTTATTCACATTATGAGCCATCTCGCTTCCCTAGCAATGCTCAGGAAAATCTTCAAGTAGGTACATCCCCGAAGCTATTCTCCCTGGATATGCTAAATACTGTTGCCCAGGCAAGAAGTTCCCTCCAAGATTAATAACTGCAATTTGAATCATTGACTTTATGTTTTAGGGTTTGGAGCTATGTTTGAAACTACTTTTGTTTTCTCTATTCACTGTATCTTTATACCCAGGCCTCTTTTGAACTTTGGATTCAGTTATTCTAGAGACTCTTTGAGGTTCCTTCCACTGTCCCCAAAGGAAAATTCTCCTATTATGAATTGTCTGCACTTTAAGTCAGATAATTGCAAGTAGATGATTCTAGTTTTCATAAAGACCATTTTTATGTGATAAAGACATTAAACAGAATCATAATTTTATTGTAGGTTATTAGTCGTGCTCCATGAACTTGCATTTCTCAACAAGGCCTGACTCCACACAACTAGTCGCACTCTTCTTTTGGTTTACACTGTTTTCAACAGATACTATTTGCTTTAAATGGGTTCAGAATATCTACTAAACGCTTGGCACCATGTGTGCAAGATACGAAGACAGAAAAAGGAAGAAGATGAGCCCATTCCACTAGAGGCTGCCAGGCTGGCTGGGAAGACAGACCGGACAATGAATCGATTGTCCAGTGTGATGCAGCCGGCCTCCCAGTCACTACAATGATTTTACTTCTTAGCCTTTCTTTTGCTCTTTTCGTCACCTTTCTCTTCCAAAGGTATTCACATTTTAATGCTATTTTGAAACTCAGCTCACATCCTACCCGTCATTAAATGTGTTAACCACTAGGACTTCCTTCCTCTGATTTATGGGACCCCCCAACTCAGCATATATTAAATTGCCTTGCACAGATTGTTACACACTGGAGGGATAGCCATTCCTTAAAACCCTCCCAATGGTTTTGTACTGCAAAGAAAATGAAATCCAGGTCCCTTATCCAGGGCCTACAGGGCCCTGCACAATTTGATGTCTACTTCATCTTTGAGTTCACCTTCTGTCACCTTCCTCTTGGTTCAGCTACATGGACCTCCATTCTGTTCTTGAAACATAATGAACTCTCCATTACTTCAGAGACTTTGCACTTATTTCCTTTATGAAGAATCTCTTGCTCCAGGTCTTTGCATGTCTCTGTCCTTTCTGTGGTTCTGTTCTCAGCTGAAATGTCAGCTTTGCAGAGGGAGACCTTCCCAAACCACCTCAGCTAAAAGTAGTGCTGGTCTTTCATCCTCTTCCCTGATGTTCCATCCATCCATTATTCCACCCAACGACCTACCTACATACCTACCTACTTTATTTTATTTATTTATGAGTAATTTATTCCTATTTAGCATTTATTTATATTTTCATTGTGCCTATCTCCCCTCTAAACTATAAACTCCTTGAAGGTAGGGATTTTGTCAGTCTTGCTTTTTGCTGAATTCCCACTGACTACAGCAGGGACTAACACACTGTAGGTAATCAACAAGTAGTTGTAGCATAAAGATTCCTCTACAGTGTTAAACAGAGTACTGGGTGGGCACAAAGTATTTCTTGATAAAAGATATCATTTAAATTGCAGTTTATAATACTCCCTGCTATCTTGAGACATCTATTGCAATGTAAAATGGCCTTCTTTGCTAATTACTTTGTGCATAAATCAAAGAACACAAAACCTTAGAAATCATCTAATCCAAATCTCAGATTTGAAAACTCTCTTTTCATTGATGTCTTGACAGATCCCTCTGAGAAACTGAATTGTCTATAAATATCTAATTATAAATAATCTCTATATTTTTGATATTTTAATATTCATTAAGTCACTGGAAGACAGTTAAAAATCTACATATTATAATATTAAAATCTTTATTAAAATTTAGTTAAGGTTAAATTTGTACTTTTTTTGGTAGATGTTCCATGTAGTTCCTTGGAGAGACCTTTTACCCAATCGGAACAGTAAAAACGTCTTGAATCACAGACTTTGACAGCCTGGGAATTTCACAGGTTTGGAAAAATGAAATCTGCTTTGCCCTGTGGCTGGCTGCATTCTTCATTTCTAGCTTCTGAATCTACTTTGAGAATGCCACCTACACAGGGTCTGTGAGTCTGTAGGCCCTTGGGGTATGCTCTGGATCCACAGCCCAGAGAATTCCTCTCTCCAGGCAAGTTCCGTTCCTGACTATCACCCTGTCTTTTCATTAGGAAATCTGAAAGCTAGGAGAACATATGTCAGTGTCAACAGCCTTAAGTCACAGAGGAATGCCAGATTTCATCTGGGGACTTTTACCGGTAAGTGAATTTCTAACCTACAAGCTATTTAACTGAAAAGTGCTTCCAAGCTGTTGTGTTAAAATTTTTACAGATCACAAGTTCTTTTTTTTTTAGATAATTTTTTTATGTATATAATCTTATTTATTTATTTATTTTTATTGTTTTGACAGAGAGAGAGAGAGATACAGAGATACAGAGACAGAGAGAGAACTGAACTGGGGGAACTCCCCAGTTCAGCATATGGTTCCACACAGGCCGGGGCTAGGACTCGATCCCCGGTCCCCAGGGCTGCAAAGTGAGCGCTTAATCCACTGAGCCATTCCGGCTTCCCCAGATCACAAGTTCTTAAGTCTGAATGTATTGCTCATAGAGCACTGTAAGGGGCAATTGTTAATGCAAATATAAATGTTCAATAAGATAAAACAATATGTCTATTATCACAAGTTCTCAATGAAACGCCAAATAAAAGAAAATATTTTCTCTTACTAACATGGCAAAGGTTTAAAAAATAAGAATACTTATTGCTGATGAAGGGTCAAAGAAATGATTCTTCTGTGCATTGATAGTGTGAGTGTGAACTGACAAATGTTTTGTGAAAAGTAAATCTATCATGTGGAAATAATCAGGTACAAAAACGTTTTTTCTTGAGGGCATCTATTGCAATACTATTTATAGGGGTAAAAATATGAGACAACCTAGTGTTCAAAAATAGAGACAGTTGAATTATGAATTATTGAAAGAATAAAATAGTAAGCAACATTAAAATATTGTTCTAAAATAATAACCTATGGACATTAAAACTACTTTGGATATACTACATTAAGACAACCATATCAATAAAGAATATAGACTTGTATCTAGAGTGTGATCCAATTTCATTTGTGTGCTAAAATGTTAAAAGTATGAATCTATGTATGATTGGATTAGGAATGATTTCAATTTTCATCTTTCCTGTGACCAGAATGTATTCCTTTAAAATTAGAAAAAGAAGTTAAATAAACAAAACAAAACAAAACAAAACAAAACAAAACAAAACAAAACAAAACACAGATGATCTCAGAATAATGAGTATGTTCCTGTTCCTGGCCAGATATCCTTGGTTTTTGTATTCGTGCCTCTATGGGAAAATGTTTTAGGATCTGCTCCCCCCATGGAATTAAATTAGCCAACATTATCATCATTCTTTCCACTTTGGAGATTGAATTTTCAGGCCCAGGGCAAGCTCTAATTTGGTTACAGAATCAGCAGTCTATAGTAGATTTGAATCTCCAGGAGTCTGGTGATGGGATTTTCCCAGTTGCCACTGAAGCTCAGGCCAACATCTCTGCTTGGAAGATAAGATCTGCAATTAAAGCAATTACCTCAGTTTTACAACCTTGGTTTCTCTAAGTTTGGTTTTCTTTTCATGTTGACCATCTCAAAGCTGCCTAATTCTGATGATTTCTTAGATTGTTGTAAGAATTCTAATTATTCTCAACAGGTTCATCTTACAAAACAAGTAAAAATACTCTTCCCCCACCAACCCCATGTCCTCCTCCTCTTTAGGTTTTGCCATGTTGTAACTATTATCCCCCAGGCTGTTTCCACTTCTCCATATCTTATTCATCAGCCCTCTCCATTCTGCCTTGCACATTTTCCTTGCCTCCAAAATGTCTTTTGCTATGGCCATTGATAGTTTCCATGTTGCTAAGTCCAATTAACATATTTTAGCTCTCATCTCCCTCACTTAGTATGTCTGAAGTACTCAACACAGCGGCTCAAGCCCTCCTTCTCAGAATGCTCTCATTTCCTCTTATAACAGTGAGAGCCATGGGTTTTGTGTGTGTGTGTGTGTGTCATGTGCAAGCTTGACGGTGCTCTCCTACCATTGTTTTAGGAATAAGTGACTGTGATGAAAAAATTTTTTCATTATAATGGAATTTTAAAAGAAATAGTGCATTCCCTAGACCAGGGGTGTCAGACTCAATTAAAACACGGGTCATTTGGTGCAACAGGCAAGATTCACGCGGGCCACATCACATTTACAAATGTCGCCGGAACTGAGTCAGCGCGTTTATACACGCCCGCGGGCCCCCAGGAAAGGCACTGGGCCACGTGTATGCTCGTCTTCAGTAGTTAAAGGGTTAACGAGGGAATTGTGTATATGGTATTGCCTCGATCTCCCCTAAGCGCTATTTTCTTCGTAACAATTTTTTCTATTTTTATTTTATTTCAGAGCATCGTGGGCCACAAAAAATTTCCTCGGGGGCCGCATTCAGCCCGCAGGCCGCCAGTTTGACACCCCTGCTGTAGACGATCCTTGCTGCTGGTACACTTTCAGCCCTTAATATGTTGACTACTCTTAAGTGGAATCACAGAATGAGATTTAGATGTGACCATGTATTAGATAGTATGAGTCAACATCAAGATTCCATGATGCTATGATGCCTGGAATGTCTTTGCTGAAAGAGTAGTCTAGATGGAGAAAATAAACTATCTGAATGCCCTTTAGCTCATCGTGAAAAAAAGGTGGAAAATATTTCATGAGGTAGTGGGTCAGATGACTTACAAACTTTCAAGTCCACCTGGTCTGTTTGGTTATCTTTGTACCTCGACCCCTGCTTTGAGCTGACCTGAGACTGTTGCCCTTTCCGAGAGCTGAAGCTCAGGTTAAAAGTGCAAAGTCCCTGTGCCAAACTAGGCTGGTGGACCTGCTGCCCTGTGCCTCTACCTCCTCTCTGCCCCCAGAAGACACCAGCCAGGTCTGACCTACTTTTTTATGCCTTCCAGAGTGGAGACGGCCAACATGCCTGATGTTTATCAGCCCAAGAAGAGCCCATTTTACTATGTTCTGCATTAATGAGATCCTTGAGCTCAAGGCCTTATATCTGTAAGAAGCACAATTTCTCTAGGAGCAAATGGAATGGCAAAGGGAAGGGCCAAATTGCATTTTATAGTTGTACAACTGAAGGGTATCCCAACAAATGACCCTCTGTGTTCATAGCCTGGGCTTGAGAATGCTTAATTGGTTCCACCTTTCATGGGCAAGTGATAACAGTGTAAATCCTTCTTGCTTGTGCTTTGAGTCTGACCAGGACCCTTATTCCATTCAGTTAGTGAGAAATCTCACTACCTCAAAAGGGGTGAACTCCCCTTGGGGCACATTACAAGATTGAAACAGTCCTCCTATTATTTTGAACTCTGGGTTTCATTCTGTTGCAAGTAGATAAAGGGTAAAATAGACCAAAATAACCTCTTAAGAGGCTAGGAACTAAGAGGTCAAACAGTAATATGTCTAAAATGCAAATCATAGAGCTTCAAAAAGAGACCGTTTTCTCTCTGCCTTCTATGTTCACACATCAGCGGTAGAAATACTTGCCCATTCTCTCCTATAGACCAGCTGCTGCCCATATCTTATGTTGGGTAACTTTTACCTAAAAATTGCACCACTTATATGATGCTTACTGTGTACCAGGCATGTTTTTAATTAATTTATATATACTTTTCTGTCAACAACCCTATGATGGAGATGTTATTTTTAACCACCTCCCAATTAAAGATGAAGAAACTGGGGCACAGAGTAGTTAAAACCTTTGTTCAAATGGACACACTACTAAGCTGGGATTTGAACCTGGGCATTGTAGCTGCAGAACAGTGAGCCGTCTAGAGCAGCCCTGTCCTACAGAGTTTCTTGTGACAATGAAATGTTTTCTGCTGTCCACTACAGTAGCCATAACCACACATGGCTACTGAGCACCTGAAATGTGGCTAGTGCAACTGAAGCACTGAATTTTAAATTTTATTTCACGCGAATTAATTTAAATTTAGACAGCCACACGTGGCTAGTGGCTATTATACTGGACACTACTGTAGAGTCTGTGCTTACTAATTTCCCAAATACTAGCAGGATGGTGGTGGTATTCTTTACAGAAGAAGATAGTGCCAGAGAAGCTGGGGGATGTATCCAAGGCTCTGAAATTAGAATGTGGATGGGCCAAGACGCCAGGTTCTAAAGTCACTTGCTCTGGTGGTTAGAAATGTCCCCCCTACACCCCTACACCCCACCTCCCATCCACCTTCCTGGCTCTTCATCTCTTTCCAAACAGGATCGGAAAGCATATCTTTCTTCCTTCATCCTTATCAAAGTCTCTTTTTCCCTTCCTCTATTATTAATGCAGTAACAGGAGGACAGCAGTTTGTGACAGTACATCATGCTACATGTGTGGGGGAGGTGGCATGGCACTGTAGTTTAATTGATCAAATTAGAACCGCTTAATTTGGTAGTGAGTGGTGTACTTTTTTAACACTCTCAATGGCTTATCCCAAATTATGCTTTTCCTGTCTCTCTCTTGTCATTCTACCCTCCAGTGTACCATAGTTCTTTCATCATTGGTAATGAGATATATACCCCACAATCTAAACAGCATTTGCTTAAAAGTACTAAAGTTATAGCTACCTCAAGCTTTGCTATTTAATTTGAAATTATCCCCTCACCTCCCAAAATCTCCTTTCAATTAGGGTCACATTAGCTAATGTTATTAAAGACAAAATCATTTATGGTTTGAGAGACTGCTACTTTTTCTTAAGCATGAATTTGAATAAATCAATCTTATATTAACCCATGGTGAAAGCACAGTGTCTTGAACTCAGTAACCTTTTAACTACTATTAATGCGTAATTGATTTGTTTTCCTCTACCTCCATTTAGTGACTTAGGATTTATGAGAATAGGAAATCTCCCTTGACCAATTGGGCATGAACAGAGAAAACAGAGGTCTGTTCAACAAAGGAAATCCAAATTCAAATACTGGTGCACCCAGGCTAAAAGCAGCCGGGCAATCCTTTCTGGCATTAGAAGAGAAGAAACGCTGTTACTTGGTCAGGTATCAGCATGCCCATCTGATCACAAAATATTATTGCTGTCTTATCTGGAGACAAGACTCACTCAGTCCCCAGAGAGAAGGAGGTGGAATCTCATGTTTCCTGTGGAGAGCCGCGTGCTGGTATTTCCAGTGACCTGGAAAGTGTTCTTTTAGAACACTGAAAAAATGGGGAGAAAGGGCACTTGTGTTTGGGTGTCCTCGATGCTTCCTACTCCCTGTGGTATACCCTGGACTCCTTGGATCTCAAATGATGATTGATCTATTACTGTTTGGCCAACCTCACAGTGCTTACAAATCCAGAACATTGATGTAAATTAGTGTTCTCATTTCTGCTGACTCATTTAGAAGGGATGAGCTCACATGGTGGTACGAACAGAGAAGGAGAAAGGGATAAGAAGACATTTTGTAATTTCTCAAGATGTGAATTCTATCACTGTAAACAGAAGCTCTTTCCACTCCCAAGCAATCAGACCACCAAGCCACCTCCTGGAGTAAACCACTGTCAAACCATGCTGTGCTCTGGTGTGCCCACCAATAAAGCAGGGAGAGGGGAGGCTCCTCACACTGATAGACAGCTGGTTCTAGCAGATGATTTGGACTAGCCTTCATTAGTCTAATCCTCTTTTTTCTCTGTAAAGGCTGCACTTGAACTAGTATTGTGGGTGAGCACCATGAAGAGTATGCAGGTCGATGATGCACAGATCTCTTTGGCCTTTGAAGTTAGAGTTCCAGGAGTTCTCAACACTTTAGAATCATTTAGAACCACTTGAGTCACCTGGGGAGCTCCTAAAAATAACAATGTCCAGTTTCCCTCCCAAGAGATGAATACTTAATTGTCCTGAGGCGGGAACCTGGCCTCCGTGACGTTGAAGGGGTCCCCAGGTGATTCCAAAGCGCAGCCAGGGCTGAGATGAGCTGGACGGAGCAGTTAGCAACCTCAGGTGGTTAGGGCCCCCTTCTACTCTCCCTCTTCCTCCACTTTCTCCTCACCAGCTCCTGCAGTGACTCGAAGGACTATAGAGAGTAGGTTCCACTTTGTAAAGTTGATGGTTTTATTTTCTTTTACGAACATGAAAGTATTTCTTATAAACAAAACAAATGTATCTATTGAAAGTTCAGACAATTTAGACAGATCTAAACAAGAAACTCAGAACCACTTATTACCTTCCACTAGAGATAGAAACTTTATTTTGGTATATGACTTTCTAGAACATTTTCTAGAAATACATGCATTTCTTTTTTAACCCATTTGTATCTATATGCACTTGGTATCTCCACTCCTAGAACCTTAGGGTAAGGAATTATATGGAAATGTCTATAAAATATACATTCACTGTAACAATGTTTATATGAGCAAAATACTGAGCAGGGCTTCAATTTCCATTAAAAGAAAAATTAAATTGATTGCTAAATATCCAAAAAATGCACAACTCTTACAGCTCTTTAAAATGTTGTATATTTACATTTACTGTCATAGAATGATGTCTCTGATACATTAAGTAATCCATGTAATAAATAGAGTAATTGGTCATTATTCATTAGAGTCTGTCCCTTTTATCTCTGAGTTCCAGGAGAGCAGACATATCTGCCTTGGGCACTGTAGTGTCCCCAGCACCAAACCAGGGCTGCTGACAAACAGGTGACACTCAGAACACGGAAATGAATAAATAAGTATGCGCACCTTGTAAAACTTGGTAAATATTTTCACACTCAATTATGGTAAGTCTGTAAGGCAAGAAGTACAGGCATTCATGTCCCCATCTTACACATGAAAAAGAGTTTTGGAGAGAGAAAATGATGATACAACCTGAGTCCAGACTCGGACACTGGCCTGAACACCAGACCTGTCCCCTCTCTGTGTCTCCAGCTTTTCCTCTGAGCTGAAGAAATTTAAGTGTTTCCACTGTGGCATGATCATCTCAAAAATTAAAAATGCTAACAATTATTCCCACCTTACATCCTAGAGAGAGGCCTTTGGCTTGAACAGTGACATGAAGATTGAATCCTTGAGAACCAAACAATGGTTACCTCGATCAAGTCCATGTCGTACTTTTTAAGCATGAGCAGAGGAGAAAACATACGTAGCTCAATTAGCAAAAATCACCTTTCTCTAAACCCACAGAGGCATGGGGAGTCTGAATGAGAGTGAAGACAGAAAAGCAA